>JASDQU010817049.1:0-36010 GCA_032191745.1 Picea mariana | reverse complement strand
GGTTTGCCCTATACTATAGCTCTCTGATATACGTGCGGGGTCCAATAGTATTACTCAAACCAATATCTCAGGGCACTAACTAAGGAAGATAAACCGTATCCTTAGCCATATTACCCGACTACCCAGGTACTAGAGAGTATCTTCCCGAGTGCTATTCTCGGTGACACTATAGCAGTCCGGTGGCCGATAAGTTTATCTAAAGAGGGCTTCAGGAAATCTAGGTCGATCCGTACACAAGTGTTGTCTGATGCACTACCACTCAAAGGGGTACCAACAGGGGTTACAAGTGTGGCCAACAGATGTGCATTTAAGAACCACTTGTATTTCCTGCATGTATGAATCCCTCAACTATGGGTTTATGTGCGTAACGATAGATTTTTGTGGCTTAAAGACGTCGGAATACGTCCCTACCCTAAAAAAAAATTACCCACAAATTCTGCCAAGGAAAGTGCTCTGATACCACTTGCAAGATACCAGATATAATAAATATGCAGAACCAAAATAAAATGCTAGAAATGGCAGAATAACAGTAATATAACTAGCATAATCTCCACAATAAGATAGAAATAATATGATAACAACAACTGAAATAACACTTTGATTCATAAAGAAATGTTCACAGGCCTCTTCGAGGGGGAAACCTTCAGTCGAGCAGCACTCTGTTACAATAATCTCCAAGCTAGGGTTTTCATACCCTCGACCCTTATTTATACTAAATATGTCTATTAAGAGAAGAATCTAGAGGAAGATCCTTCTAGAAGCAGAAGCTTCTATTAGGTCTTCTTACATCCGCCTTATTCTATTTTATTGAAAGGCCTTATTAATATTCACCTTTATTACATCCGAATACATTGATCTACCTATGTACGGGTTAGAACCTTAACAATTTATAATTATGGATATTCTTATATTCTAGATACCATAACATGCAATGGTTTAAGATTGGGTACTATGTGTTACTAATTACTGGAATAACTTACTCATCCTTTTTTTAAGCTGAGCATTGGTCATAATGTGAACAATCTAAACACTTGTATTAGCTTAGTGTAATCTCATAACATACCTAACACGTTTACCCTATAAAGGTTTCATGTACTATGTTCATTGATTCGATACACTCTAAGCATATGTAATGATTATAGATCTTAGCTATGGTAAACTAAGGCACAATGTAGAACAGGTAGTGTAACTAATAGCTTACAACATGTATAATCTCTATGATTCACATTACTTCCTAATATCTAAGCAATGTAGTTATATCAATGCAATTAATTACGGGAAAACAATGGATAGTTGTAACATATGAAACCAGTATGCTCTTACTATTAGTATGAGAACCATTTCTTACTATTCAAGACATGAGTACCACAGTTGAACTACCTTTGGAGCAACAAGTCACAATTTACCAAACATGACGTGTATCCACTCCAATTTTGGTCTCAACATAATAAATTCCATAATTACAACAAGAGATACCTGTCACAGTTACAGGACAGACCTAAGCAATAGGGGATGTCAAGACAACCATTCGTAACTCTCCTACGAGGTCAAAGAGAAGTGCTGGAAGAGTTAAAAAGACTACATTTCTTTGGATGATGTTTAATAAAGATTGGCAAGGGGCCTTGATAAAAATTGAAATTATAAGCTATTGACTATTTATAAATGAATAAACAATATATTTCACCATTATAAACAATATAAGAGAAATCAAAGATGAAACAATAAACAATATATTCCACCATCATAAACAATATAAGAGAAATCAAAGATGAAACAATAAATTGATATTTTGAGTTCCAAAAATATCAATTTTAGGATGATAAAAAAAACTAAGAGGCTTGATTAAAACATTTAACTCCAAAATTCAAGACTCTAAGCCATCACTTTAAGATAGATCACTTCATACCTGCAAAAGAGAACATTCGTCGAATTCAAAATTAAAAAAAATTACAATAAAATATATCTACAAATTTAAAATAAAATGTACACATGTACCATTTTAGATAAATAAAAGAATTTGTGATTAAACAAAAATTGACATACATACCAAAAGAGTTAAGTCTCATCCTCCAACATACTCCTTTCCACCAAATATAATGTAAACATCTATAACAGTAAAAAACAATAACACATATCAACATATATACTTTAACTAAATATTAAATAAACAATAAGAAATAATAACATACCCAACCATGGTTCCACAGATTTAAGATTATCGCTCTCTTTTTGTTACACTTTTTTAAAACTTTTTTTAAACCAAACTTCCATTACGAAGTTCCAAAACTTCCAAAATAGTTACTCTCCATATTAATCATACGTGGTCTAAACAATGTAAAATCTTATCTAAAATCTTACAAAATTTTAAAGAGAAAAATTATGTTCTTGGTAACCAATTTTTGTGTTCAAAGTTAGATAATACCCTGAAAATAAATATAGTTGTATATGTAGAAAGTTCACAAATCTCCATATTAAATCATTCTTCCAATAAAATAATATTCTCCTTGTGGATAAAGTCCCAAATCCTTCAGGTGAAGTTCTCATGCGAGGTAACCTTATTTACTCAGTAGTAAAATACTCATCTCCTCAACAGTAAAATACTTATCTCTTCTTCTATAGAGAAATAGATGTTCTCATATAATCAAATTCAGTCAAATGCCCTTTCAAATTAAAGGACTCATAAATCTCCATATTAAGTCATTCTTCCAAGAAATTACTTATATCTATGAAAGTTCACAAATCTCCATTTTAAAAACCATTCTTCCATAAAATAATTATCTCCTCTTTCTGCAGTGGAATAGATGTTCTCATAGAATCTTTCATGTACATGAAGAAAACACAAATATGAACATATATTAAGTCATTCTTCAAAAACCATTTAAATCTTTCATCTTTGGGATGTATTCATATTACATATAACCACATTCTCTTTGAAATATACCTTCGTGATGATCTAAACATAACTGAGATCATGCACATAGATAACTTATTTGTAAATATACTTGAGTGTTGGTTTTTGTGGTTAGTAAGAAATTAGTTAAGAGTTTTACAATACCCTAGCAAGAAGGAATTCACTTCATTGTATGCAGAAAACACAAATGTCCATACCGCCATTCTTGGACAAGAAGGCAAGGAATGAAATCGAAGAAAATTTGGAAACTTCCCCTTTTCTGATGTGGGATAGAGTCTGTTCTCAAATAATCAAATGTTGAAGTTCAAAATCAGGTCTTCATCATGATCTAAACATAAATAAGATTGAATGTACCATTTTAGACGAAGATAATCTTATATAGGGGTTCTATATATTTCAAAATAATTGATCAAAGCATTGTCAATTTATATAGACACTAGTTGAGTAACCCTATGAATAGGAAATACTAAACTAAAAAGTTGAGAATTTTTTTTTTTTTTGAAAAAAGTAAAAAATATAAGCATATTCAACAAAAATAAGCTTGAACTCTTTTATATAAAAGGCCCAACATAAAAGCAAATTAAAACCCACTAATTTGCAATGAACATACATTTAAGAATCATCATGAATAGACACATTCTTCCCAGGTATGGATGCATCCTCCTCAATCAAAATCCCCCACACTCCCTTCTCCACATTTTGTTCAGGAATACTCTCAGACACTCTCTTCTCCACATTGCCCTATATTACACATTTCAAATTTGAAAATTTGAAAATTAAATTTAAATGATTTTAACACATTAAATTGTAGTTTTAAATTTTGAAACATGTAATACCTGTGATGTGCCAACCTGAATATCAATAAATTATACCCACCATACCCTAATATTCAATAAATTATATATTGTTTAAGACATTCTTCTTTTAAATTAATAATTTAAATGACATTGTCATTTTCATATATAACTAAATTTGTTTTCAACATGCAATGATACTTATGAACTCCCACCCTCTTCAAGCTCTCCCAATGAGAATTGGGACAAGCCTGCTCAAGTAGTAGGAGATGGAATAGGGATGCGTGAACAACACAACTAAGAACTAAATCTAGGATTCAATTTGTTCACATTTATACAAAAACATAAATTTCATTTTGTTGATCTTATTCAAAATATTGGAGATTTGACAACTAAAGTGCTCATGTGAGGATATTAGAAAAAATATACCTGATTCAACCCATCCAAATTTAAACTTGTGGAATTAAGTCCATTATTTACTGGAGATTCATTTAACATATGTCCAAACTACAATTAATGACAATAAAAACTCAATTATTTCTATAGATACAATGATATGTATCTAGATCTAGAACTAGAAGTGAACTATCCTCAAAAGCATAAAAAATTTACTAACTATAACACATACCAATCCAATGTTCAGTTCATGATTCTAAGTGACCTCCTTCCAACCATTACGGAAAAAATTTTCATACTCCTTCTGATCTTCTACTGATACAGTATCTAACTCCTCATCTGTTTTATAAACAAAAATGGCTCGAGAATTGGCTTCCTCTCTCTGATGATTCAAACCAACATCAACACCATAAAAAATCGATTCCAAATTTTCCCCGATTACACTCCTAGCCTCTTTGATAACCTCTTATGAAGCTCACAACTCTAAATTTGAGGCAAATGCCCATGTTGGACGAGATAGTAAAGGTCATGGAGGCCTCTGCAATGTCACATTTCGATATGCCCATTTCCAATCATATGTCCATTCTTTACCAACTCCATAATAATTGGACGGTAGGATAGTATAGTCAGGGTGCATGTCCATTAAAAACTATGCATAAAAGTGTCTAGCAAAATAATGTGGAACCTCATTATTCCATGACAACTTACCACATGTTGCCAAAAAACTATTATAAAGATGTTCTGCTATGTTGGGGTGCTTAAAATATTGCACCTTCAAAATCTTTCGCTTTGTCCCATCTTTGAAATTGAACATAAAAGTTGCATTTTCTTTTGAAACTTTACTTTTTACTACGTTCCATTTATTAGGGCCCGTCACCTCCAACTTTCATCTCCTCATCAAATCGATAAAATTTTCAATCGTTGGCCCCATCTTTTTCTATGCATCCATAAAGTTTTGCAATGAATGCAAAACAATCTTCAATATTTGTTTACTCTCCTGAGGGAGATCCAAGCCCTCAAATCATTTTCCAACCTATTTTTAACACCTGAGCATCGCTCGAGGGTCATTGCTTCAGTAATCCCTTCCCAAGAAATCTCATCACCAACATCCAAAGGATAGGTGGAAGTAGGCGTGTAATCTTCTGTTTCTTGATACCACCTCCTAAATCCACCTTCACCCTCTTCACCAACATTAGAATCTTCATGATACCCACTCTCTCTTTCATTATCTTCCCTCGCATTAAAATAATTGTCTACACATACACATTTGAAAGTAATTACAACACTTAACAACATAATTTAACATAAGAAAATTAAAACACACACACACACACACACACACACACACACACACACACATAACATAAACATAAATACACGAAAATACAAAATCAAAGAAAATATGTTTGGTAATTTTCTTTGATTTTGTATNGAAAATACAAAATCAAAGAAAATTACCAAACATATTTTCTTTTCCTGATGTATTCCCTACATTCTCTAGTGTTGGAGTATTAATGTACAACCTATATAAGAAGGCTGCATCCATATCACTATTTTGAGCACATTCTCGAGATGATCTATTCATAGACTCATTTGATAATCTCCTCCTCTGACTAGATTGTCGTTGGTCACTCAGATTCTCAGTCATAGAAGGGGTTCTTCTTCTTCCTTCATGGGATAGCCTAGAGCATTTGCGAGGAATGTTTGGAGACTCCTGTCTCGACATCTCGCCTCAATATATATCCTTTGAAAATTCATGAATATGAAAGTTCATAAGTTATAAAAACATTAAATCAAAATATTAAATTTATAACACAAGCATTTAAGAATTTATAACAACTTCAAAGCAACACAGACATATATTGAAAAAACTAGAACAACTATATTTTTTACTAAGATGTTATATATAATAAACATGAAAATATTTAAATATAAAAAATGTGACATGTAGAATATCATCTACATCTATGTAAATAGAAGAAGGCAATTTTTAATATAATCTATGTGTAACATGTTAAAATTTAAGGGCAAAAAAAATAGCTAACTAAAAAAAAATTTATTTTAATTTCTAAATATTAGTTACTTAAAAACAATCACTGACAAAACATTTACTTAAAACTAAAACAATAAAAAATATTATATGATATGTTGTTGCTATCCTCTTATATATATGCTCAGAAAAAGCTTCAAGGGATCATTGATCAAACCCTCGGGGCAGATCTCATCATGACACTTGGAGCAAATTGCCAAGAAGAATTTTTAGGGTAAAATATAAATAGACTAACCAACAACATACACAGGTGGCACCAGTAATAGAAGAGAATGACAACATACATAGGGTGGCATTAGCAAGGAGATGAGGAGGGTGACACCAACAAGGAGAACCAGAATCCCCAAACTATAACCAAGAAGAGATCTTCGACAACATGGAAAAGACCAAGAAGAACTATCCTAGAGGGGTCACAACCAATCAATTAAATAATTAAATAATTTAACAAATAATATTTTATAACATAAAATATTAATTGTTAAGTCATAAAAATCAACAAGAAAAAAACAAGTCAAGAGAGGGGATCCAAAGTCAAGACAAATAACTTTCTTTAGGAAGAAGAAAAGAACAAAACCAAACACCCACGCAACAATTAAGGGGGCGTAACTCAAGCAAGGGTGGTTTCAAGACAAAGTCAACAATTAAATTCTTCCAAAGTCAAGGCGGTTAACTTTCTTTAGGTAAAAGAAAAGAACAAAACCAAAAATCCACACAACAATTAAGGGGGGCATAAGTCAAGCAAGAGTGATTTCAAGACAAAGTCAACAATTGAGTTCTTCTTTAATGGGAAAATGTCCACATGATTCTCATGATATTTACTTATAATATTTTATCATCCCAGCATACAAGGAATATCAATAATGTGATCATGCTCTTCTTAACTACTCCTAGGTCTCATGGACCATCCCGAGAGAGAAACAAAATCACACATTATCTCAACTTGGTACTTAACCAAGACACAAAATAAACTAATAAACCAAAAACCCACACTAATCAGAGTTTTCATATTTGAATTTATGTGATGTGTGAAGTAAGTTACATTTAGATTTGCAAAGAAAGAATGAACTTTAAGCAAAAGTAAAGTATGGAATTCAAATTTAAATGCACAAATACAATCTGAAATACAAATTTTCCACATCAAAGAGTCCATTATAATTCATAACTAACCTTAGGATTTCCAAACTGAATGTATAAGTATTCAATTGAATAGGGACTATTTTCTACATTAATTAATTGCTAAGCCTAAATGGATTTGGGAATTTTGTATTCAACATTGGCAATGAACCCACGAATTTAGAAAGGAGTTGACAGGGTTGAATACGACCCTATCCATGTACAGGTACCTGCCCGAATTTGGGCCTGTCCCTGTACATAGACAAGGACGTATTCGACCCTGTCAACCTCCTAATAAGCTTGACAGGGATGAATATAGCCCTGCCCATGTACATGAAAATGCCTGAATTCGAGCCTATCCCTGTACATGGACATGGCTGTATTCATCCATGTCAACCTCCTCCTAAGGTTGACAGGGCCGAATACATCCATGTCCATTTACAAGGACAGGCCCGAATTTGGGCCTATCCTTGTACATGGACAAGTCAGTATTCGTCCATGCCAACCTTAACCAAACCTGTACTAGAAAGTTGTGAACTATGCACCTGTGATTCTTTTGTTATATGTTGATGAATTATTTCTAATAGGTGCAAAACAAGGAGAGTTTGAGAAGTAACAATAATAACAGCAGGAAAACGCCTTCTAAACAGTAAATCCATGTAGAGGATGACAAAATTTGACATCTTTTTATTGCTTTCATACGCTAGCATAAGGGAGAATTGATTCCTTTAGAGATGGATTTTACATATACAGTTTTGATAGGGGTTGAGACTGTTAGACAATGTCATTATCTTAACGGTTTGTAGCAATGGACAACTCTTCACTCATTCACCTTCCAAACCCCATACCACTACCATGACTGTGTGCAAGGAGATCTATGGCAGCCTATAACTTGGTACTCATTATGATGAAAGCAATCTCTTGGGTAACATGTGATTCGATTTAAATCTGCTTTTTTCTAGCGCTTTGAATCCATTGGATGCTTATTGATTAAATTGTATTGTAGTGTTGTGGCTAGTTAAGTGCTTTTATTTTAAATTATCTTCACCTAAGGTGCACATTCAATTCATTCATATTTATTAAATTTCTGTTAAAATTTTCTTACTGATATGATCTCAACCACACTCTTAGTTTTTGTTAAATTTTATCCTCACTCTTGACTGTTTATGGAAAACTCAAGAGTGAGTCATCATGTGTTAATCATCTTGGAGTTCTTTGCAAATTCATTGTTTTGATGGAAGCATACACCCTCTAGGGGACCCCTTGAGATCAGAAATGTAAAGTCATAACAGAGGGGCTCCATCTTTCCAACCATGACTGGGGTTTCTTTTCCTACAGTTATTAGGTGAGTATGCTTGTGTAGATTTGTGAAATAAAAAATGACAATATTTAGGACTGAAACTTCTGCATCTATGAAAGAGGAACCATAACTAACGAGAGAGAGAGAGAGAGAGAGGAGGTGGTAGATTTGTTATGGAAACTCTGTTGCATTTATAATGGGGCATTTGCTGCATTTATTAGTGAATATTAGTTTCTTTTATCATAGGAATTTACTGCATTTAGGTGTTGCAATTATAGAGGGAAGTGATAAAAGTGTGAATATGATGGGAATAATGGCACCCATAAGCTCTATTTAAATTTTATACTAGTCTATATGACTAGTTTTCAAGGTTTAGCCAGAAAACAAATGCAGGGAAGATGCTAACATTGATGAAGGTTGGTTTTCTGTAATAATTGAACAATTGTCATTTTCAGTGAATATTACAACTTGCTATATAAGAAAAGTACATATGTTATTAATGTATATTATAGTTGTTATTAATGTACTATATAGATGTTATTAATGTCTAGTATGGATGTTATTTAGTTTATAGATATGTTGTTCTTTAATCTAAATGTTTAGTATGGTTATGCCTGTCATTTAATGAATGATATAGATGCCATTTAATTAGCAATATGGTTGTCCTTATTGTTTTAAATTCTCTCTGTTTTTGTATTCATTCATATGTGGTGTTATGACAACTATTCATTTCATAGAAAAAACACAATTTGGTAAACCATAATCCCTAGGTTCACTTAGTAGGAATTCATTGCATGCAACTATATTTATATGAAGGGTCCATAAACTAGTGTTACAGCGGAGGGAGAGAAACTGCCTGAACACATACTAAGCTATAACTATTATGTATCTTTTGAGTAGTTGTTGGGAACTGCATCCTCTAAATCTTATTATGAATTTCATTAGGGCCCTTGAGAGTCATTTTCATTTTTAATCATGTGAATATCATTCATTCTCTCGGTGTCTTTCTATTCAACCTTCTAAACTAATCCTAACACTAACAATTTAAAACAGTTCAAAACTATAAATTACCTGGACAACCCACCCACAACACCAATGTATGCCCAGAACACCAACGTTCGCCCACAGCATCGACGTCCACCAGCACCAAAGTACACCAACACTTAATACCTATCACCTAACGCTATCAACACCTAACACTATTAGCACCAAACACCTAGCACCTAACACTATCAACAATTTAGGAAAACTATGAGGGGAGCGATGTGCGGGTAATATATAAACAATTTGTTTGGTCGAAAGGTTCTTTCGGCCAAAAAAATGTTTGGTCGACAAAGTGTTTCGAATGAAAGACTCTTTTGGCCGAAACAACATTCGGCCGAAAACATTTATCGAAAAAAAATACCGTCCAACTAAGATGGTAAAAGACAGTTGAAGCCATTGTGTCAGCACCGTTTGATTTGATGTCCAATGGTTTGCCCAAAAAGAGGTGGCTTTAGGTTGAAAGAATTATTAGTTCGACTGAAATAATGTTAGTAGAAATTTTGGAAACCCGATTCTCACAAAAGTGTTACCCAACTTCATGATTTTACACTTAATTATTTTGAAAAATCAAAATTTAATTTTTGTTTTAACCAATAAACATCTAAATTTTTCAAATTTATTTTTATTAATATTACATGTTAAGGATAAATATGAATAATAAACATAAAATTTAATTAAAAATGAGAAATTAAAAAAATAATGAAAAACAAATATTTTAAAAACACATTTTTAATAGGTTCGTACTTCAAAGATTAGAGCCTAACAATATGCATGATATAATTATCTCCCTTTATAGTCATTCAAAAGAAAAATTGAATATTGTAATATTTTTTTCTT
The DNA here is from genome assembly GCA_032191745.1 of Picea mariana. NCBI lineage: Eukaryota > Viridiplantae > Streptophyta > Pinopsida > Pinales > Pinaceae > Picea > Picea mariana. The sequence continues at coordinate 25,565 of JASDQU010817049.1, read as the reverse complement.
TTTGGCCATCTAACGTTTTACTAAATTTGAAACATTAAATGTATTTAATAGAATTTTAAGTTAAATAAGAATACAATAAAGAAGATGGTATTTAACTATGAAGAAATTTGAAACATTAAATGTATTTAATATATATATATATATATATATATATATATATAATTTTAAGTTAAATAAGAATATAAGAAAGTAGATGGTATTTAATTATGAAGAAATAGTGATATAATAAATAATTAGAGGATATGAGAAGTTAAGATATTATAAAAAGGTTATTAACCTTAGTATAAAAGATAAAAAATATCTTTCTCTTATAAATAATATAAATAATAAAATCAACATTGTTAAAATAAGAATGAACTTTCACTATTTTCATAGTGAAACAAAGAGTTGGGAAAATTCTACAATATTACACGATGAAAAAAATTATCATCTTTGTGATAATAAGAAGGTGGAAGATGAAAACCACTTTCTCTTAAAATGAATTGTAACAATACTAAACTTCCTAAACTTTTAGCTCATCGAAATTATGTATGTTTAGGAAATCCTCACTCCAAAATCTTTTTGAGAATAAAAAAAAAATTCTAAAAAAAACCAATTAATTCCTTAAGTGTTTTTGTTCAAAAAACATGGCATTTCCCCATAGGTCAAATACGTTAAGAAATCAATAACACAAATAGATCATAGATTAGTACACTAGTGTATTACGTAGTTAAACCCTTAAATAGGGAAACAATCCATGACCCTAACCAATGCGGTCACTTGAGGCAATATATTAATGCAAAAGAAAAGAAATTTACATATGATTTTCTCACAATGACCCTATCTGATTATTGAATTGCTCTTCAGTGGTGTAAGACCCTATCTGATTATTGAATTGCTCTTCAGTGGTGTAAGAGCTGATGAATTCTTGGATAAGAGTAGAAACAAAGCTGATATCTTGCTCAAATAGTTGCTTGGCGGTAGTCCAATCAATACCCATGGATATGCAGTTCCCAAAATACGTTGGATGTAAGGGCGGTTTTACCTAGTCTCTACCATTAGCTGCCAATTCAAAGTAAACAAGCTCATTCTCTAGGACTTGTCGAGCTTTCATTATTGATCTCCAAAACTGTGCTGAAACTGCTACTAATGAAGATGAAGCCCCAGATCATTCCTTCAAATTTTGAATCACGCTTTCACTTAAATGAAAAGTTGAAATTTCCAACGTTGTATCTTCCTTCACGAAATTCTAGATATTAATAATACTATTTTCATCGTTGATGCTTCTTGAATCTCCCCTGAGACATCGTTGATGCTTCTTGAATATTTCACGGGAAGTGAATCATCTTGCATAAGCATGAAAATGTGTGCTTCCGTAGAGTGATCGGTAAGTATCTGTTTAGCCTTTAGTGAAATATTCAGTATGATGTGATCCCTCTTAAAGATCGTTCTCATGTGGTGAGGTTTAAAAATATGAATCCCTCTACTGCAATCTACCCAACACTTCATGAAATGCCAAAAGGAAGCTCCTTCTACAACAACATGATGATAATTGACTCCTATGCAAATTTTGCATCTCACAAAAGCAGTGACCTGCAATAGATTTAGATAGAAATATATCATTACTAAGTTATTATGATATTATAAAAATGGAATTGCAAGTAATCATGCAATTCTTCTTTCATGCATGTATTGAGAGAAGCAAGGTATCGCAATGTTCATCCTGGGTCTGGACAAGTTGGTTGAAGAAGGATTTGTGTTGAAAATCATTATTTTCCAAATCCTGCAAAACCATATTAATGGATACTTCCACAAATTCCACTCCACCATCATTGCAGTCAAGCTCCGTGAAACCCGATTCTCCTCCCTCCATGTACAAATGATCGACAAATGGATAGAAGTCCACCAGAACTAATGACATGCTTCTCATTATATTCTCCACTGTCGTAGAAAATTCCTTCTCCGTTTTATAGAATAAAAACATCCACATGTTACTAACTACTAAAGCACCAAGATCAAAGCTGGAGAGAAACATGTGGTGCTTCACAGTAGGGATGGATGGTGCAACGTTTGAAATGTTGGATACATCTACTTTTATTTGGTATTAATCCATGATCGTAAAACTCTGATAGATGGATGAGGTTATTGTTTAGGCTATTTTGTTTGTAAAATGGTCATTTCTACCGATTACACTCACTCACTCTCTCTCTTTATTTGCGGTGGGGTGATTCTAAATTGTTTTTATTATTATATATTGTATAAATAATAATATAACATGGATTCTAAATGACAAGTCATCCATCCAATGAAAAAGACACGGTATTGACTTGCACTTCTTCTCCTCCACCTCAATATTTGTCATATCTCATCGATTTTTTCAATGGAAGTGGTCTAATAGAGAGAATATATAGATGAATGAAATGGGTGGGTGCTAAAGAGAAAACTCCAAAAGATCTTCCAAAAAAGATCTCATTTGGCAGATTTATTCATTAAGCACACCATCTTATTCATGGAAATAAAAGTGAATAAACATAACTGATATTTGGTCTTTCATTTGAAATGATGTGAACTCAAAATCAACTATGAATTTGCAAGATGAAATAAAAGTAAAATGGATAGGTCATCAAAGAACTTTATATGATCACTTCATTACAACTCAAAAATGATTTTGATAGACAATACATTTGAAATATCATGCTTTAGACTCAAAGTATGAAAAATCACTAATGTAGTGCCCCAAAATATTTATTTGTGGGAGAAATTAATAATAATATCACTAATGTAGTGCCCCAAAATATTTATTTGTGGGAGAAATTAATAATAATATCCCAGATGAAATAATCTTAAAATGTCTAAAACAAGAGGGATGAAACAAGATCAACAATATTTCAATGAAAAATACATAAACTTAAAATAAACTGCATCTACTTTTTACAAGAAGGGATTTGGCTCCTATGGACCTAAAATGTCATGGGGAGTGTATGGAAGAATATTGAGAAAGTTGATAAGAAAGGAATATGAAGGATAAATTCAAGAAGAATGATTCAAAAATCTCTTAAAAGCCCTGAAACTTGCTTCCAACAAAAAGACTTCAAACTCTCCAATAGCCCAATACCAACCTTTTGAATCTAATTTTTCTTCTCTTTTGTAATCTCTTTATCTTATTGAAAATACTTCTCAGTTAGGATTAAGTTTTTATTTTCCCTCATTTTAAATGTGATCTTAGATATGCATACCATCAATTGGGACCCACTTTAGGAGACCAGAAATTTCTTTAAATAAATCATTTTCCAAAAATAATTTGTTTTCAATACCAAAACTAGTCCTGACTATAATTTAATTTTTAGGGCTCGATAACTAATATTTCATCCATTTAAACTAATTCCAATGTGTTCTTCATCTCTTTATTTTCCAAATACCTCTCGGTTTCTCAAATCGGACGTCAGGATCTGGAAGATGGAGACTCGGCCACCATTGATTTATTCTCATGAAATCTAGGCCTTTGATTTGCAAATTTGGCTTTATTTATCCTACATTCATTGTGGGAGGTTCTCATGACATATTTATAAAGAAATTTTGTCCTCATTTTATTTGTGAATGAAGTAGAGAAACCTATAGAATTCTACATATCTTGTGCACAAACTATCTTTTGAAACTCGATAAAAATGACTAAGTATAAGGTAGGGATGTGAGTTTGCGGGGGTAGGGAGATATGAGAAATTAGAAGTATGCACTCCCACATTCCTGCATTCAATAAATAGACTGAGTATAAAAGTGAGTAAAATGTAATATAAGTGATGCGGGTTGTGGGACATAGGCATAGGGGAAAAGGTAAGCAAAGAAGATGGTTGTCCCACATCCGCATTCAAAGAAATGGATAAGTATAAAAAATGTAAGTGGTGCAATTTGGAGGATGCGAAGGTGGAAGTGAAAATTGAGGGTCACAGGATTGCAAATAAAGGTAAATGAAGAGGAAGTTTGTCTGTTGTACCACATACACAATGGAATACATAGTGTAAACCAGAGTAAAAAATGACTAAGTTTTGGGGAGGTAAGTCATAGAGCTACGTGAAAGCATGGGAAGGGAAATAAAATATGAAAAATGGAAAACTAAAATGGAAAAAGGAAATATGGAAAGAAAAATGGATAATGGATATGGAAAATAGAAAATGAAAATTTAAATATGAATATGAAATGGAAATGGAAATGGTTATGTATGAAAATGGTGTGGAAGATTAGGAAAATGTCTAGTATAGAGTATGGGCAATAGTGAAAATTACTAAGTATGGAAGCGTAGAGAGTAGAGAGGAAGGAAAAGAGAGGAAGGAATAAAAATGACTAAGTAGGGATAGTGGAGAATAAGAAAAAAATGGAAAATGGCTAAGTATGGGGTAGTAGAATCTGGGAGAAAAATGACATATATTGGGCATACAAGCTCTGTTTTAGACTCCATAAAGTGTTGAATGGAGTTGAGACATAGAGCTATTTAATGAGAATATAGAAATGAACAATTTCCTTCTTTTAGTATCTTTTGTTTTCTTCTCTTTTGTTCAAAAAATAAACCATATATGTTAGCCTTTCATGTTGAAGAAATAGAAAAATGAAGTTGATTGGAAACTTGTTGGGTCTTCATGATTAACAATGGAAGATTATTTGGAACTTTCCAAGTTTGAAAAAAAAAATGGTCTCTATTTGATGGGTGAAAACACATCAACAAGTAGCACTCCCTTTGTATGTTTTCCCTAAGTTGCACAAGACAGTACCACTCACCCCTATGACATTGGTACTTTTCGAGGAGCAGTTTATCCATCTCACAGTTATGACTTTCCTCTTGATATACACAGAGACATAGATCCACTTTGTATATACTTGTGCCTATAATCTATTTGATCCAGATTTATGAGAGAAACAAAATGAAACCACATATTTATAATATTAACACAAAGACACAGTGAAAAATAACAGAGATACAATAAAACTTGACTTCTATTAAATAAGAAATATGATGAAAACTGTAAAATGCATACTAAAAACAAGCTTGCTAGAATGGTGGCATCTTATCTCTGAGAAGAGATGTGACAACTACGCTCATTGGAAAGAAGATGAGTACAAAGAGGCTCTAAAGGAATTTTTTACAATAAAAATGAATTCAAAAACCCTAGACATCCAAAAATCTAACCCTAGGAGATGAAGCACCAACAGTCACGTGGGCCCAGTTGGGGTAAGTTAGTACATCAACTTGTCGGGTTGTAACTTTTGCATACAATCTCTGTTTAGGGCGCATGATAGCTCGTTGGAAAGGTCTTGACAAGGAGATTCATTTAGGGGGCTCAATTAGAAAATTTGATATATAATTTAGGTGCCCTATCATGAAAAAAATTCGTTTAGGCCCTCAAAATGACCCTGAAAGTTTGGGACCCGAAAAACTGCTAAAAATAGTAAGTTGCTAAAAAATTGTTTTGAGCCAGTTGGACAAGGTGGGTGACCACCAAGATTCTCCTAGATCAATCCTCCCCTCTTAGGAAGCAATGATCTCCATTGCATTGATTTCCCCCATCAGATGAGGAAAGTTTTGCTGAATTTGGCCCTGGGTGAGCCACTTTCCTTAGTGCAAGAGCTACCCTACTTTGACAACCTGATAAAGCTGGATCCTCTATTGATGAATGAAATTGAACTGTGTGTCCACGATATGATAAGTGGATTCATATTCCTTTCATTCATTGTTGATCTCTGTTGGTGTCAATTGTTCTGTTATCTCCGAGGTGTCCAATAATGGTGGAAAATAAGGTCGAAGGAGGTCCACATTCAACACTCGTTGCAAGCCAAGGAAGCGGGGAAGGTTGAGCTCAAAAAAATTGTCACCCATAGCCTTGGTGATGATGTAAGGTCCATAAATAAGTGGATGACGATTCTGATGAGGCCTTATAAGGTGTTCTTTCTGCAAGTGAAACCAAACTTTGTCTCCCACCTGAAACTGATGTGGCACCCGATGTTGATCATGGCATTTCTTGTACTAGGCATTTTGATCCGGATTTATGAGCGGAACAAAATGAATAACATATTGAATAGAATAACACAAAGATACAGAGAACAACAATAGATATCCAGCGAATGATAATTTCTATTGAATAAAGAAAATAGATGGAAACTATAAAAATACAGAACTAAAAAAAACTTGCTCGAATGGTGGTAGCTATCTCTGAGAAGAGATGTGGCTGCTATGCACATTTGTCTAAGAAGAATGATTACAATGAGGCTCCAGAGGCATTTTTCACATTAATCATGAATTCCAAAAACCTAGACATCCAAAAACCTAACCCTAGGAGATGAAACACCAAATGTTATGTGGGCCCCGATGGGTAAGTTGGTACTTCAACTTCCCAAGGTCGTAACTTTTGCACACGACCTTTGTTTTAGGCGTGTGATAGACCGTTTGAAAGGAATTTTCAAGAAATACACATTATATTGTCAAACTCTGACTTTTTCTACAGTTTGACTGTGGCAAGCCAAAAAAACACTGTTTAGGGCCCCAAAATGGCCCTATAAGTACATAAAGATGTACTGACATGAAAAATTCCAAAATAAGCCAGTTGGAATAGGTGGGAAGCCACCAATATCCACCTGACTACTGTGTATGGATTGAAGATAGCCTCGGAAGTGTAGAACCCACAATTACAAAGAAATTTCATCATTATAGAGAAACATGTTGAACTAAAAAATGTCAAGATGAGCCAGTTGGAATAGGTGGGTGGCCACCAATATCCACCTGGATCAGTCCTCCCCCCTTAGGAATAAATGGTCTCCATTGCATTGAGTGCCCCCATCAAGTGAGAGAATTTATGTTGAATTTGGACCCAGGTGAGCCACTTGCCTTGGTGCAAGAGTTTCCCTGCCTTGACAACCCGATAAAGCTGGATCCTCTGTTGGTGAGTGCCCTTGACCTGTGTTTCCACTATCTGATCAGTGGATGCTTGTTCCATGCAGTCAGGGTTGAGATCTGTTGGTTTCATATGTTCTGCGATCTCCAAGGTGTCCAATAATGGTGGAAAATATGGTTGAAGGAGGTCCACATTGAACATTGGGTGCAAGCCAAGGAATGGGGGAGTTTTGAGATCAAAATCATTGTCACCCACAACCTTGGTGATAGTGTAAGGCCCATATTAAAGTGGACATAGCTTTCTATGGGGCTCTGTAAGGTGCTCTTTCTGCAAATGTAACCAAAACTTCTATCCCACCTGAAACTTGTGCGATACCTAATGTTATTATGGCGTTGATTGTACTTAGCATTCGCTTTCTGCAAAATATCATGGACCTATTGGCGGATGTGTTGAATCTGTTAAATGAATCTAGTGGCTTTGTTGACCTCAGACTGAACATGGAAATATTCTACCTATGTGGTTGCAAGAGGTAATGCAACATCAATGGGACCCAAGGGTTGGAATTCCAACCCTACCTGAAATGGGTTATGGTCGGTGGAGTTATGGAGATCCCTGTTGTAGCTATCTTGAACATAGGGAAGACTCTCATCCCATGTACATGGATTCTTATATTTATACATGCGCAGGATGTGCACAATCATCTGATTGATGACCTCTATTTGGACATCATTTTGGGGGTGGAATGAAGTGTATTTAGTGAGATTAGTATCCAACAGTGACCAAAGAATCGACCAAAATGTGTTGAGGAACCTGTTGTCCTAATCTGAGATGATCGTCTATGGTATCCAAAAATGGACCCACACCTGTACGAAGAATATCTTAGCGATATCTGCCACTGTGATGCTCTTATTGTAGGTTGTGAGAATGGACATCCTCGAAAACCGATCAACCACCACAAATACACAATCATTTCCTTGCTTGGTGGATGGAAGGACATACATGTAATCCATCAAGATGGATTCCCATGACCTCTTGCAAGTAGGAAAAGGGGTGTATAAGCATTGCTTCTTGATGACTGGATTGGAAATGACACAGGCAATGCAAGACCTTGTATACTTGCTGACGTCCTGTCGAACTTTGGCCAATAAAATTGTTTCTGTAGAGTGACCATAGTTTTTTCCATGCCAAAATGTCATTCCATCTGACTGTAGTGATCCTACCAAATCATTTTTGTACGCTCACTTGTGGGAACATTGAGGTGGCCCAGATGGCATAACAATCCATCATGAATGTGAAAATCGGTGAGATTCACACCTGTACCCAAGAGATGATAGGTGGTGGTGAAGTCAGGGTCATGCTGATAAATTTATGGCTACTCAGATGCCTCATGCCCATAGGAATGGATAACGGTGGTGAGTGTAGCAACGAGAGGTCGACTGAGAAAGTCAATGACACAATTTGTGCTCCTTGTCTTATACTTGATGTTGAGATGGAACTGTTGTTGGTATGTGGACCACTTTTTATGGCAGTCATTTTGCAACTCACCTCGTGTCTGTATGAATTGCAGAGGCTTGCGGTTAATGTAGATGATTGTCTCCTTTCCCATAATGTAATGTTTCCATTGATGGTAGGCTTGCATAATGGAATACATTTCCTTGTAATAGGTGGGGTATTTCTAGATGGTATCTGAAATTTTCTCACTATGGTATGCTACTGGATGACCGTGATGAGTGAGAAATCTACCTATAGCATAGTCGGAGGCATCAATCTCAATCTTGAATGGTTGTTGTAGATAGGGTAAGGAGAGTACTAGAGCTAAGAACAAGTGATTCTTCAGATCATGAAACTATCGTTGTTGTGCCTTCCCCCATGGGAAAGTTTCCTTTCCACTACCCTTGGTCACTTGGCTAAGGGCCCATGTAATATCGGATAATCCCAACACAAACCTTTAGTTGAAGTTAGCAAGTCCCAAGAAGCTCCAAATATTAGTTAGTGTGGTCAGGACTGACCATTCATGGATGACTTGGATCTTAGTTGGATCCACATGTACCTCATGATCATAAAAGTTGTAGCCCAAGTATTGGACCATGTTCATGCCAAAGGAGCATTTTTCCAAGTTGGCATATAGCTAGTTATGCAGTCGCGGAGTGCTCAAAACCTGTTGAATATGCTGCATGTTCTCCTCCCAAGTTTTGTTGAAGATGAGGATGTTATCCAAATATACCACCACAAAAGAGTTGGTGAAGGGTCTCAATACATCATCCATCAACCTCGTGAAAGATATTGGTGCATTTGTTAAGATAAAGGGCATGACCAACCATTCAAAGAGACCTTCTTTAGATTTGAAGTTTGTCTTCCATACATAAGTCGGTTCAATGGGAACCTAGTGGTAGCTAGACTTTAGGTCAATCTTGCTAAAGAACTTTTTCCCCTTGAGTTGGTCAAGAAGGTCATCAATTCGGGGTATCAGGTACTGGTTCCTGACTGTGATTTTATTTAATTCTTTGTAATCAATGCAAAGCTGTCAGGTCCCATATTTCTTTTGCAATAGTATAATCAGGCTTCCACAAGGGGAGGAGTTGGGTCGAATGTTCCCCTTTTGAAGAATCCCTTGGACTTGGCACTTGATTTCATCATTTTCCATCAACGAGTGATGATAGACCGGTCCATTAGGTAGAGGTGCATCGAGGGTTAGATAAATTGGATGCTTGACCTGGCTGTGCATCGGTACCCTGATGGGTGAGGAGAAGATGTCTCTGTACTCTTTCACAATCTAGTCCACTTGCTTCTGCTGCAAAGAGAGGCTCTATGAAGAGGTCATGAATTTGGCGGCTTCCTTATACTCACTGCGATCACAGATCACAAAGAAAGAAAACTTCTCAGTTTTTGAAATGACCTTACTGCATTACTTAGAAGAGATTAAAGAAATAGCAGTAGGCGGCACTACCTCGGGTATCCTGTACAATTTTCCACCCAGAGTAATAATAACACTGCGAGGTCTAGACTCATACACAACATGTCGCTTCCACAAATATGGATAGCCTAAAAGAACATCACAAACTTCAAGGGGAGAAATATCACACAATACCTCATCTTTGAAGGGCTTGATGTCATACGAAAAATGACACTGTTGGCTGACACAAAGATATCTTCCTTGGTGAAGCCAACCGATGGTGTAGGGATGTGGTTATGGTGTCATCGACAGGTCTAGCTTCTTGACGACCTCTATTGAGATCAGTTTTTTCTAACTCCCACCATCGATAATGAAATGAAACGGAGCCCCCTTTACCCGCATCTATGAGTGAAAGAGGTGTTCCCCTTCCTCTGGTTCTTCTAGTTCTCTTGGTTGGACTTGGTGGTAGCGATAGTGGCAATTGGTTCGACATTGATAATCCACTTCCCTCTTTATGGATTTGATTCAGAGTCAAACTCTACCTCTGACTCAAAATATTTCAGCTCGACCACTAGTGACTTCTTGGAACGACATTCTTCGGTGTTGTGCCAAGGGATTTTATGGTATTCACACCACTTTCTTTTGTCCTTCTTTGACTTCTCATTACCCTTCTTGGGTTGTGGCTTGGAATGGTTGTCCTGAGAGTGGCGATATTTTCTCTATCCCTTGTTTTGTGGGTTGGGGCCACCTTTTCCTTGACTCGATTGTGATTAGTTTGCAGATCCAAACTCTCGACTCTTCCTCTTAAATTTATGCTAAATCTTGATAGGATATCCATAAGCCACACCTAATGATGCGATGTCCAGAAAATCCATTTCTATTTGAATGTAACTATGCAGAAAACCGCGGTATTTGAGCACCAGATGTCATTCGGATTCTTTGATACCCATTTTGGTGCACAATGTATGGAAAATATTGGTGAAATATGGTACTGTATGGTCCCTTTCCTAGCGCAACATGGTCCATCTTATGTACTCGTCCTTGTAGCTTCCAACAGGGTAGTATTGTTCTTTAATGGCATCCCTGAAGGAATCCCATGTGCGGGTGACCGAAAATATTGTAGATTCCTCTATGGCCCTTTGCTAAGAGTAAGTATCCCACCAGTCCTTAACATGGGGGACGGCCTTGAAGAGTGAAAAAATAATATTTTCCCGATTGAATAAATTGTGGACCGAAAAATACCCTTCGAGCAGATTCAACCATTTATCTACAACATCCGCATATATCAATCCTTCAAATAATGGAATATTAAAATTTACTTGTACCTTGAAGGGGGTTGGTGGCTGCTTGATGACTATGCATCTCCTATGGGCTGCCACCGAAGAATCGGTGTAAATTTGTCCATCATTTCATTCCTTTGTCACGCAAGGGCTTCCTTAAGCAACAGTTTAAAAGGATCTCCTACTCCATCATCTTTCTTCTCGTCCCCCATGATTTATTGTCGGGCTTGGCATGTCCGATATTGAAAAGGCTCGATTGGTTCAAGTCCCAATTTTTTTACCTAGATCTTGTCAGGGACATGCAAAAATAAAAACAAATGAAGAGAAGACTGCTCTGATACCACTGATCCAGATTTATGAGTGGAACAAAATGAATAATAGATTGTGTTATCACTCCAAGAGTCACTCCCAGACTATAAATGAGAGTAAGATTGGTAACATAGAAATAAAAATACTTGATTGGTTTTGAGGATCAAGAAAAATAAAACAAGGAAGGGAAAGGACAATAAGTTGTTGTAAATCAATGATGGACCATTGGGCTATGGAGTCAAGAAAACAACCTGCTCATTAAATGCAATCAATATGCATATTAGATAAAGGTTTGTTAAATAGAGTAAGAAAAAGATAACACAAAGAATAACATCCATAAAGAAAAGATCCTCTCTGCATAAATGAATCCAAGGTACTTGAATGTAAATAATGACTAATAGGAAAGATACATCAGATCCTCAGATGCTCAAGAATCCATTAATCAAAGGAAACTATGATCCTCAAGGTGTACAATTCATTCAAGTAAGAAGACAAATTAGAAAATAAAACAATAGATATAATATGATATCACATATATCATGAACCTTCAATAACATAAATGTTTACAAAAATAAAAAGGCCCTCAGGGTTACAATGATCACAGGCAAAGTGCCTCCTACAACTCTCTCATCTCTCTTGCTCATGAATCCAACCCCCCTACCCTATTGTACAATTAATATATATCCATATAGTTCCTTTCCATCTCACCCATTCGAACTCACACCCATTTCCCAAAATATAAACAACTACAAACAGAAAATCACACGTTTTAACTAATTTCCTCCTTTTCAGGAGGCGAAATTATGAAAAATAGGCTTCCAAACGCCACTTGTAATTATAAAACCATAACAGCTGTGTAAAATAGGAGAAGGTTTTTTTTATATAAGCTCATTATGAATAAAAACCTCTCTCAGCTTCTTTAAATTCATCTCCAACTAGCCACAACAGGTGTCACAAAAACATGTCTCAAACAAGAAATCATGAAAATGGAAAACATAGGTATCAAAGATTCTTTAGAATATCCCAATCCATGACACCTATGTGAAAAATGAAAGAGGTCAATGTTCATGAGTTTGTTCTTGACAATAACTTCCTTCATAGTTTTTAAATTCATCTTGGTTAACCCAGAAATGATCCTGGAAGTCAGTTGGTCAAAAATATCATTTCAACGGTCTAGAACAGAGTTTTCGCAACACATTCCGCAGTGCCACTTATATGTCTAATATATATCTAACCATAACATATTTTGTAAACCTGAGAGAGGTGTTTGTTATATGGTATGTGATGAAAAAAAACTCCTCCATTTTTCAAAAATTCCTTCCCATTTTTTCATAGTCCAAGTTTTAGTTTAGTCACTCAAAACTTGCAGAAGATTTCTTGCAAAATAACTCAGCAAATTTCGGTAGCACCGACCTATGTAATTCTCTCTCTGTTAAAATTTTGGTAGCGCCTACCTACGTATCTGCGTGAAATTCTGTAGCGCATTGGTGTTTTTGGCCCCTCCTTGTGGGATTTCTACCATGGCTTTGTCAATTTCTTTGAGCGTTGACTTGTGTGACTAGCTGCTGACATGTGTTGTTTTTTATGTAGGTGTTGATATATGGCAGTATTGGAGATTGGTCCCTTGGGCCTTTATTCAAAAAAAATAAAATTCACATCCATGCTCCTCAAAGACTTCAAATTTGGTAGCGTTCTGTGGAATTCGCAGCGCCTTCGTTTCACCAGTCTTAGGAGATTTTGGTAGCACTTTCGACAGTGACTTTCCAGGAATAAATTTGACTCATGTCTTACGCCAATTTTGTATATTCAAATTCTTGTGCTAATAGATTGAATACAATAACATTAAGATACATAGAACAACAACACATATCTAGTGAATAATAACTTCTATTGAATAAAGAAAATAGGCTGAAACTGTAAAACTACAGAACTAAAAACAACTTGCTCAAATCATGGTAGCTATCTCTGAGAAGAGATGTGGCTTCTATGCACATTCGTCTGAGAAGAATGATTACAATGAGGATACAGAGGCCTTTCTAACATTACTCATGAATTCCAAAACCACAGACATCCAAAAACCTAACCCTAGGATATGAAATGAAAAAAATTATGTGGGCCACGATGGGTAATTTGGTACCTAAAATTCTCGGGGTCGTAACTTTTGCATACGACCTCCATTTTAGGCATGTGATAGCCCGTTGGAAAGGTATTTTCAAGAAATACACATTATTCCATCAAACTCTAATTGATTCCATAGTTTGATTGTGAGAATCCAAAAAATAACTATTTAGGGCCCCAAAATGGCCCTAGAAGTACAGAAAGATGTACTAACATGAAAACTTCCAAAATAATTCAGTTGGAATAGGTGGGAGGCCACCAATATCCACCTGGATTCTGTATAGGGATTCAGGACAACCCCGGAAGTGCAGAACCCACAATTAAAAATAAATTTCATTATTACAGAGAAACGTGTTTAACTAAAAACTGTCAAGATGACCTAGTTGGAATAGGTGGGTGGCCACTAATATCCACTTGGATCACATTGGACTTCTATAAAGTATCCTGAACGTGTTAGAGAATGTGCTAGATCCACTCAATGAAATGGGTGGCTTTGTTAGCTCTAGTTGGAGCATGTGACGAGTATTCCTAGTTGGTCGCAAGAGGTAGTGCAACATCCACGAGACCCAATGGTTGAAATCCCTACCCCACTTGAAAGGGGATGTGGTTGGTTGAGTTATGTATCACTCTGTTGTATCTTGATGAACATAGGGAAGACTCTCATCTTAGGTGTGGGGGTGCTTGGAATTGTACATGCGCAGGATGTGCATGATCATCCGGTTGATGACCTTGGTTTGGCCATATGTCTTGGGGTGGAAGGCAATGGACTTGGTGAGCTTGGTATCTAGTAGTGACCAAAGGCTGAACTAGAATTTGATGAGGAACTATTTTTACCAATCTGAGATAATGCTTTGTGGGATCCCAAAGTGTACCCACACTCGTTCAAAGAATATCTTGGCAGTGGCCTCCGCTATGATTCTCTTCTTTCAAGCAGCCATAATTGCCATCTTGGAAAATTGATCAACAACCACAAAAACAAAGTCATTTCCCCGCTTGGTGGATGAAAGGCCTGACATGTAGTCCATTGAGATGGATTCCCAAGGCCTGTTAGGAGTAGGTAGAGGAGTGTGCATGCCTTGTTTCTTAGTGTTCGGTTTGGTAATAGTGCAGGCAGTGCAGGACCATATATACTTGCTAACATCCTGTCAAAATTTCAGCCAGTAGAAATGTCGCTGCAACAGTGCCACTATCTTTTCCACGCCGAAGTGTCTTGCCACCTAACTATAGTGGGATTCCAAAATCAACTTTGCTTGGTCGCTTGATGGAACATAGAGATGTACCAGATGGCACAACAACCCATCCTAAAGATGTAAATTAGTGACAACTGTGTTTGCGCCCAACATCTAGTAGGTGTTGGTGAAGTCAGGTTCTGTCTCGTAGAGGTGGGCCCATATGGAGGTCTCGTGGTCACAATATTCTATCATTGTGGCGAGTGTCGCAAATGGAGGTCGGTTAAGGCAATAAATGACTTGGTTGGTACTTCTTGTTTTATACTTGATGTTGAGGTGGAACTGCTGCAAATATGTGGACCACTTCTTATGGGGCTCATTCTGGAATTTTCCTTGTGTCTATATGAATGCAATGACTTATGATCAGTGTGGATGATTTTCTCCTTCCTGAGAATGTAATGCCTCTACTGGAAATAGAATTTCACAATGGAGTACATTTCTTTGTCATAAGTAGGGTACTTAAGAATGGCATCTGATAGTGTCTCACTATGATAGTCCATGGGGTGGTCATGCTGAGTGAGGAATATGCCCACAACATAGTTTGAAGCATATGTCTCAATCTCAAAGGGATGTTGCAGGTTAGGTAATGAAAGCACTAGGGATGAGCACAAGCATTGCTTCATATCATCAGATGCTTTCTATTGGGATAGGCCCCACACAAATTTTTCTCACCACCACCCTTGGTTATTTTACCGAGGGTCCATGCAATATGGGAGAATCCCAACACGAACCTACAATAGAAATTGGCAAGGAATAAGAATCTCTAAAGCTCATTGATCATGGTTGGGTATGGCCAGTCATAGATGACTTAGATATTGGTTGGATCAACATGCACACCATGCACATCAACAATGTATCCTAGGTACTGGACCCTGTCCATGTCGAAGGAACATTTTTCCAAGTTGGCATATAGCTTGTGCTTCCATAGAGTGTGAAAAACCTATTGAATATGTTGTAAGTTTCGACCCAAGTCTTTTTGTATATGAGGATGTCATCTAGATACACCACCAAAAAATAATTAGTGAAAGGCTGCAAGATAACATCCATCATCCTCATGAAATTTGTTGGGGCATTTTTCAAACCAAAAGGCATGACCAACCATTCAAAAATACCTTCTTTTGACTTGAAGGAATTTTCCATACATCTTTCTGCTCTATTGGGATCTGATGGTATCCAGACTTTAGATCAATCTTACTTAAGTATTTGGACCCCTTGAGATAATCAAGGAGATCATTGATTCAGGGAATCAGGTATCGGTTTCTGACTATGATTTTATTCTGGGCCCGGTAATCAATGTAGAGTCACTAGGTCCTATCTTTCTTCTGCACCAACATGATTGGGATTCCACAAGGTGATGAGATGGGTTATATGTGCCCCTTGTTGAGTAGTTATTGGATGTGACACTTGATATCCTCATTTTCTAGCAGAGAGCAACGATCGACTGGCCCATTGGAGCGGTGCGTCGGGGGCCAGATTGATGGGATGCTTAACATGATAGTGCATAGGTACACCAATAAGTTATGAGAAGATTTATTTGTATTCTTCCACGACTTTATCCACTTGTAAATGTGGATGAACCTGCATATATAATATCTAGCTAGCAAAGGACACACACAGTTTGCATAAAAATGAGAAAAGACAGAAACGAGAGAGAGAGAGAGAATCAAAGAATTGCATTAGCTTTATTCCACACTCAAAGAGTGAATAATTTACAATAGATATAGGGTACATGAGTAAATAATGTACCATAGTAGCGATCTAGAGAGATCTAGACACTCACTGATAGACATTGGAGTGAACTTCCACCTAATCCTAGTTAGTTGATCCATGCAATCATCAGTTAACCGAGTCACCGCGACTTCCACTAGTCTAACTAAGTGTAACTGAGTGTAAATGACTCTAAACTGAAGAGGAACATCCTACTTTGTAGGGGAATATTATCTAGATATAATATTCTCATCTAAGGAATATTTATCAACATTAGGTGGCAAAACTTAGGAAAATAATTATAGGTGAGTGTGTAATATCTCCAACACCCCCTCTGAACACTACTAGGGTGTACACGATGAATGGGTCTCGACAACCAAGACCATGTTAGGTACCTATTGTAAAATGCATATAAGAATGAGACACTGAAAAAAAAAATGAGGAAAGAGGGAAAAACTCATGGGAAAACCCTCCCCTCAAATTACAATGCATAAAAAAAAATATGAGAAGGAACAAAAAGGAGTTGCTAAGAAACCCTGCCCTTCACTCCAAGAAGACCTCGCAACTGTGCAAGTTTGTGCTCGTTGAAGATTTTGTTGAAGATGTATTTGTCTGCACAAATCTGATGAAGTATATGCACCATTGAGATGTCCACACATATCCATTTTCTCTTCTTGTAATGAATAATATCCAAATAAAGTTTGGCTGAAATTTTGAAAACCGTGCGATCATTTCTGGAAAAATGCTGAAATTTTGTTGATTTTAAAAAGATCATAACTTCACTTCCTGAACTCCGTTTCAGATGATTTCTTTTTAAAATGGATATTTGTTCAAGAGGAATTCAAATATCCAATTTGTTTTTGCAAATTATTCTTATAAAATATCATAATTGAATCTCATGTCCGCGACCCCCTTTTTGTCTCCCAATATGCATGCATGTTGCTCCTGAGATGCATATATGGCAAATGCAAAATTTTCTGCATGTGACTCTTGAGATGCATGCATGGTATATTTCATATGAAATTTAGAAAACAAATATGAAATGGAGTAGACATCATCTGCAATTAATGGAACGAGAATTTGTGTAGATACTTGTGTAGAAGACTCTTCAAAATAAGAGGCTTGATCTTATGATGGTTTCTCTTCTAGATCTATCTTTTCAATCTCCTACATGAAATCTTCACAATATTCTTTAGTCCTGAATAGAACCTCTAATCTAGTCCATGGTTCATTTGGATTTGAGTCTCGTGATTCATGATATACTTGGTGGATAATTTAAGGAGAAATGGACAAGAAGATACATCCTATGGCCATATCTTGTCTATTGAGAAAGTCATTTTTCTCATCAACAGAATCAAGCTCTACTTACGTTGCCATAGTTATTTGGTACAAACCTCTGCATCTGAGCTGAAGCAGAATTTTTGGCTTCCACTCCAAATATTTATGAGGTGTGAGAAGTATTGTTGGCAAATAATCGTTCTTCTCTGTGTTCTTCAATCTTCAGTACCTGCAAAAAGAGTTTGGTATGTCTTTTTCCTATCAATCTGTCAACTTTGATACCATTTAAATGTGGATGGACCTGCACAGATAAGATATATCTAACAAAGGACATACACAGTTTGCAAAAAAAGGAGAAAAGACAAAAAAGAGAGAGAGAGAGAGAGAATCAAAGAATTGTATTAACTATATTCCACACTCAAAGAGTGAATAATTTACAATAGATATAGGATACATGAGTAACTAATGCGTCATAGTAGTGATCTAGAGAGATGTAGACACTCACTGACAGACATTGGCATGAACAGCCACCTAGTCCTAGTTAACTCATCCATGTAATCATCAGTGAACTAAGTCATGATTTCCATTAGTCTAACTAAGTGTAACTAAGTGTAAATGACTCTAAACTGAAGAGAAACGCCCTATTTTGTAGGGGAATATTTTCTAGAGAGAATATTCTCATCTAAGGAAGATTTATAAACATTGAATGGTAAAACTTAGGAAAATAATTATAGGTGAGTGTGTAATATCTCCAACACCACTTGCTTCTACTGCGTGGAGAGGTGGGCCACAGAGGCCATGGATGTGGGTGCAACCTTTCACTCACTCTGAGAGAGAATCACGAAGAAGAAAAAACTCTCGTTATGAGAAATGACCTTCCTGCATTGATTGGCAGAGATCAAGGAAATGACACTAGGTGGGAGTACCTCGGGTATCCTATACAATTTCCTATTCAAATTAATATTAACACTGCAAGGCCTAGAATAATATACAACATGACATTTCCATAAATAAGGTTGTCCCAAAAGAACATCACAAACTTCAAGGGGAGAAACATCACACAATACCTCATCTTTGAATGGTTTTATGTCGTATGATAGGCGACACTATTGGCTGATGAAAAGATTGCTTCCTTGACAGAGCCATCTGATGGTGTAGAGATGTGGGTGTGGTGTTGTTGGCAATGCTAGCCGCTTGATGACCTTTGTTGAGATTAAGTTCTTATGGATGCCACTATCAATGATGAAGTGTAGCGAAGTTCCTTTCACTCACATATGTGAATGAAAGAGACACTCACCTTCCTCTATCTCATTAGGTTCATCGGGCTGGATCTTGGTGGTAGCAACGGTGGCACTGGGTTCCGTGTCAATGATCCATCTTCCCATTTTTGGTTTTGAATCATATTTGGAACCCACATATGATTTAGAGGATTTTACCTCAACCACCAATGACCTCTTTGAGTGACAATCAATAGTGTTATGCCAGGGGATCTTATGGAAGTCACACCACTTGCCGATATCTTTCTTCATCTTCCCATTGTCCTTCTTTGCTTGTGGCTTGGACTAGTTGTCCTGAGGTTTCCCATGTTTTCTATGTCCTTTGTTCTTCGGGTTGGGGATGCCCTTTCTCTGATTTTTCTGTGAGGGGTTCCCCGACCCAAATTGTCACATCTTTTGTTTAAGATTCTGCTTGATTTTAACGACATATCGATAGGCAACGCCCAAGGATGAGATGTCCAAAAAATCCATTTCTGTCTAGATGTATCCATGTATACCATCATGGTAATTTGGTACCTGATGTCACTCATAATATTTGATACCCAGCTTGGTGCGCAAGGTATGGAAGACATTGGTGAACTAATCCAGAATTGGATCTCGGGAACAAAATGGGTCCAGGAAGGCTTAAAAATCAAAGTTCTCAAAATGGCTTCAGAACAGACGTGTGCATAGACCTCATCGGTACGAAACCAATGCAACTTGAATGGGATCAAATGAATGTCATATGACCAAGATAGCATGATCTGTTCATTTTTCCAAACATGCAAAAAAAATGTTGATTGTACAGTCTGTACAGTACTGACGTGGCAACTGACTGTATAGGCCAAAAAACCATACAACCATACAATTGACATGGCAAGGTACGTTGGCACTAATGTGGGTAGGTACAGTTGGATGAATTAGGGTGTGACACATGGCACCACTGCAAGGTTTACACATGGCACTAGCTGACATGGCAAGGGTCGTACAATGTACGACACATGGCAGGTGTGCTGACGTGGAAAGTTTGCTAACTGGGCAGTGTTTGCTGATGTGGTCAAATGATTGTGTGACACTTGGCATTTATTAGGTGAATATGAAGGTTCCACGTGGCCCAGTCCTAGGCTTCCACGTGGCACCCCTCTATTGGTTCGCAGTGTTTGGAAAAAGTTGGACTCCACGGGAGTCCACTGTGTGACCTCCGACTGGGCGAATGGTTTTGCAGGGCAAGGCTACCATCCCACCCACAATGGTTCTTATTAACTACTATGTGAAACTTATATTTAAAGAGAATGGGTTGTGTTCTCGACGGAAAATAGGGTTGGGGCTTAGCCCCTAGCCCTTGGCACAAACTACCACATGACCCTACATTGTGACCGCAATGGTTACCGTTTGGCACAATATGTGGAGCCTAGCCTCCAAGCTCAAAACTATTACCATGTGACCGTTGTTATATGACCTTGCCCTTTATGTATTGGCGCAAAATGTGTGGTAGGATATCCCTCGATTACGAACATATCACATATGACCCAGGACTACACCTGTATAACATTGGGCTCATAATGTATGAGGTTAGCATCAGTTGGTCGGGCTAGCCTGCCGACTAGGGATCTAGAACATGGGCTAAAATGACGGGGCTACAACAGTTTAAGAGAGTGGAAAGGTTAAGGTGTGGGCACATGGCCATACATGCGACCGAGGGTGGGATTTTGAGGGTCGTGAATCAAGGGGGCTAGAGCGCCAGCTAGATCGGGGCCACATGAAGGGCGCCCAAGTGACTAGGAGCCCGAGGAAAAGGGGTTTCACTTGTATTTTTATCCATTTGTGGGTTTTAAACTTTATTATAAATATTTTAATGGATTACTGGCCAGATTTGGGAGATTTAATCCATTTTTGGAGGATCTTGGGCCCTTTTTGAGGCTAGATCTTGGGGGCAAGTTGGGAGATGGTTACCAACTTCAAGCCTACGTAAACCAGAGACTCTTGAAGCCATGGGGGGAGGTTCAGAGAAGAGAAATGTTGCAAAATTGTTGAGCCAAATCCATTGTTATGCAGGGAAGCTATTGTGGAGCACACCTTTGCGGGCCATTTCTGGGAGCTTCGTACATCCGTTTTTAGTGCCGTCAGTTTTGATGGGTTCTTGAGATCTGGTAGAACAAAAACAATGCATTTTTTCAATCCATTGGCACTTTCATGATGTACTTGAAAATATTTTAAGAGAAATAAGAGATCCCATTGAGACAAAGGCCCGAAGACGTAGGCGAGATTGCCAAACTCCGTTATCAACTTATCTTGTTATGGGTTGTTGTTGTTTTATGATTATCTCTAGATATGTATATGTTTATATGGATGCCATTTTTCTTCATTAATTCTTCATCTTTCATCAATTTTCCTAAATGGTAAAATAACTCATGCTAAATAAATCAACCATTGTCATTTAAAAGATCTTTTTGGATCATGAACTCTGGCACTGTTTGGTCTCTTTCATGTTGCAGTGTGGTCCATCTTGTATACAAGTCATCATAACTTCCAATAGGGTAGTATTGTTCCTTAATAAAATCCCTGAAGGAACCCCAAGTGGGTGATACTGTAAATAATGTGTATCCCTCTATTTCATTTTTCTCACAAGAAGTCTCCTACCGATCTTTGACATGGGGGACAACCTTGAGGAGCACCAATGTAATATTTTCTCTATCAGAAAAGTTGTGGACAGAAAAATACCCTTCTACAAGGTTTAACCATTTATCTACAACATTCGCGTCTATTTGACCTTCAAATATAGGAATAACAAAATATTTGTACCTTGAAGGGGGTGGCACCTCTGCTTGAGTTGGTTGCATCAATTGTCAGCATCCGTCGAATAATTTGTGCAAAGTTGTCCATCATCTCATTGCTTTATCACTCAAGGGATTCCTTGAGAAACATTTTGAAATGATATCTTGTCCCATCGTCTTTCTTTTCTCCCTCTATGGATGGTTTCTTGGGTTTCTGAGAGCAGTTTTCCTCAAGAGAAACAAGCTCAGGACCCAACTCTCTATACCTTAACCGTGTCAGGGACATGCATTAAAAATTGACAAGGCGCAGACCACAATAATACCACTGATCCAGATTTATGAGCGTAACGAAATGAAACCATAGATTTATAAAATTAACATAGAGAGACAGTGTAAAATAATAGATATACAGTAAAACTTGGCTTCTATTAAATAAGAAATATGATGAAAACTATAAAATGCACACTGAAAAAAAGCTTGCTAGAATAGTGGCAGTGTATCTCTGAGAAGAGATGTGACAGATATACTCATTCATAAGAAGATGAGTACAATGAGGCTCTGGAGGAATTTTTTACAATAAACAAGAATTTCAAAACCTTATACATCCAAAAATATAACTCTAGGAGATGAAGCACCAAAAGTCATGTGGGCCACGTTGGGGAAAGTAAGTACATCAAATTCTCGGGGTCACAACTTTTGCATACAATCTCTATTTAGGGAACACGATATCTCGTTGGAAAGGTCTTGATGATGAGGTTCATTTAAGGATATTAATGAGAGCCTTTATTTATCATTGAGGTCCTCAGTCATGAAAAAATGTCAAACTGACCTCGAAAGTTTGGGACCCGAAAAAACTACTAAAAATAGTATGTTTCCCAAAAACTCTTTTGAGCTAGTTGGACAAAGTGGGTGGCCATTGAGATCCTCTTGGATCACTATTTGACATGGATCCATCGTGTCTTTTATTTGTGGGAATGATTCTTGTACTTTATATACTTTAGGGATCCATAATGTACTTGATTTGGTAGCCATGCTTTTTGACACCTGAGCATGGGTATGCCTGACTTGGGAAGACAATCATTTGAGGTATTGGTTTTCATTTTCTGTACTTTCTGAATTCAAATATTAGTGCACTCTACTTGGCTCCAGTCAACAAATTTCTTTGTGATTGTTACCCCCTAGGCTACGAGTAACTGAGGAGATGATGTCTCGAGGCCCGTGAGTTCAAGACATGGAGTTATAAGAGACAGATGATTAGACATAGTCCCTCCTCTCACCACACATCACCATTCATTTACAACAACAATCTCCACCACACTAACATGGCCCAAAAAGGACAATAGGTCTTGCTTCATGAGGTAACAAGTCTGGTCTCATGGAAAGTCTCATTTTAATAATTGAAGCATTTGAACGTGTTGCAAAGAGTCCTTTATTGATTATGAAAACATTTACTTGGAAATTATACCTTTTGCCTCATTTAATCTTGGTGGTTGACATGGTTTCCTAGTAAGTGGGTCACCCTCGGGAAAAGGGTTTTTACTAGGGGGTCTCCTTGAAGGGTAATCGTACCATGCATGCACATACTTTCCACTTTCCACGCCTCTTCCCTTTTGTTTCCTAATCTTTTGGGTTTTGGGTATTATTGACCACAAGAAGGGATTGTACCTCATTTCATGGGAAGAAGGGGCTAAAGGCTCAGAGGTGTTGTAGTTAGGAAAAGTTAAAATACATAAACTTATTCTTCTAGATGCTCACCCTAAGGTCCCGAGAGTAATAAAATGCTTCTCCATAAAAAATGGAACTTTAAAAAAGAAAACATATAATTAATAAATGTCTTGCTTGATGAGGTAATGCATTTGTGGTGTCTTTTAATTTCTAGTGCATATGACACTCAATGTATTCCTAAATACAAGTGGCATTGTGATTCTTTTTACTTTCTATTGCACATAACACTCAATGTTTTATACTATAATATATTCATGGAAATAAAAGGGCTTGGAAAAATGTTGCATTGGAAATGAAGGATGCAACACACCCTCCACAAAGGAACCCATAAATGAGACAATATGAGCCCTTGATATGTGAAGAACCCCATGAGAAAAATTCATATCCCCATCTAGCTCATATTGATTACATGAATTATAGAGGGTCTTCTTGGGAAACACTCCTTGACTTGGGGATTGATCTTCCCAATAGGTAACCATGAAAACCCTCCCATAGTTAAATTTGGAAAATTTTATAAGGTCTTTGAGTATTTGTTTAGTTTGAAAATGAGGGATTTGATGCACATGTTTGGGTGGTTATCTTATTGAATGTGTCTTACTTGGCATGATACATGTGACTTGTGGACCCTTGGAGGGTGTACTTGTTTTTATTTACAGGACCTTTCCAGGTGAAGGATATCCATGGAGGAATTATGTCATTTTGACCTTTATGGGGGGTTGAGAACCCCAAGGATGGATGCCATACTCCATAGGATGGGAAAAGGACCCTAGAGCCTTTGTGTGCAAAGGATAGAGAAAGTTTCCTTTGTAGGCACTTTGAAAACACTAGAGGATGAAATTGTAGCCCTTTGAACTTTGACTTTGGCCTTTGGAGGCCTAGGACATCACCTCCTAAGCCCCTGATGTCATGTGGAAGCTAGGGTTTTGGTGGGATTGATGGTACCAGATGTGACGCGATGTGGTTTGAAGGAAGGAGAGGCATGGCATGACACTCTAGCACATGACAGCTTGACATGTGACCTTTGTAGGCCTGGTGATTTACATCTTGAGACTCAATTTCTCACTTTGAGGCCCAACATCACCCTTATAGGGCATGATGTCACCCTTTTGATGGTTTTATCTTATGTATTTTTATATTTGTAAGTTGTAAAGTTAAAAAAAAAAAAAGTTGACCCTCTTTTAATTTATTGTTGACATTTTTTATGCGGACAAATTGGTTTAGATGACCTCATATAAATAGAGGCCATGTCATTTTCATTTTGACATATCATTACTTGAGAATTACATAACTCTTGGCTGAACTTTTCACCCTCCTTGGGAAATTTTCTATCTCTTATCTCTTGTGAAAAATGGATGGAAAGTTTGTCTATTGGTGGAATAAAGGCTAGCGACTTCTCTTGGATGCTTGTTCTTGGCAATTTGGTGGAATATCTTTGATAAGTAAGGGTTTTGTATGTTATCTCTTGGATTAGGTAAGAAATTTCTGCAATTTTGTGTATTTCTTCTTGATTTCAAGGTTATTTTTTCAAACCATTGGAGGAGTATAAGGTCATACACCTTCCATCAAGGAATTTCTTTCTATTTTTATTGAAAGGGCTTAAGAATTGCTACAAGGAGTAAAATGGATTACACCCTTGTAGAAAGAACTTGCTAAGGTTTATCTTCTCTAGGGAGTAAAAGGGATTACACCACTAGAACATTGTTAAACCCTAGCTCAAAGAAAGAGACTCCATTACCCAATAGACAAAACACTAATCTTTGCATTGGAGATTGAATATTTTTGCATTTGTAAATGTGAATTTTGAGACAATGTGATGTCCCTAATCCAAACCCCCTTTTTATTTGTGCATATAGGTTGGTGAGTTGTTTTGGTTTTGCATGCACTTGAGTAGTGCACGATGTAATTGTCCATATAGGCTGGTGAGTTGTTGGCAACAAGTGTAAATGTAATGAACATATAGGCTGGTGAGTCATTTTGGTTTTGCACGCACCTGAGTAGTGCGCGAGGTATGCAACCAAAGAAAAGGTGTCCACATTCCATAGTCTTGCAAGTACTTGAGCTAGTGCATGTGGATTGCAAATTAATGGAGGGTGCGAGTATTTCATAGTGTTGTGCACACTCGAGAAAGTGCATGGGAAT
>JASDQU010817048.1:18274-35979 GCA_032191745.1 Picea mariana | reverse complement strand
ATAAACTAAGATTTTAAAAGAATTTAAGGGTCGATTTGATGATTTTGTTTGCAGTAACGATGATTTCGATTACCACTTTAAAAAAATGTGTCATTTTAATACCCCAAATTTAAAATGGGTGCTACCGGTAGTAGTTCTTTTAAATTTGATGGTTGATTTTGAGGTTTTGGTTTTAGTGGTACCGACTACTAAAAATACGATTTCAAAATATCTATAAATTTAATGTTTTGAAAAAAAATAATCTGTAACATCATTTGTTTTTATTTAGGTGTTGATTTGAGGGTTTTTCTGAGCTATTGTATGAGTTTTGATGGCCATGTTTGAAAAATGTTGTAATTTTAACCCCGTTTGAAAAAGTGGTGCTATCGATAGCACCACTTTTTGATTTGGGAGTTGATTTTCATGTTTTGTTTTGCAAAAATATGGGTTTTTTGGGCCATAGTTCTCATTTTGAGGTCACAGTTCTCAAATAATTTGGTAACTTTGTTTCCAACTAGGGGTTTCCCCCCAATTGGGATTTTTCCCCCAAGAAAATATGAGAATGAGCTACCTATAGCCATAAGTATAGTTTGGATAGTTTGAGCAACTATAGTGTTAGTACCAACCTGATTAGAGGTGAAAAAATTGAAGCAACTAGTAGAATAACCACCTAGATCAACAACACTACCAAGTACTTGGCTAGATGAAGGCATTATATATGAGCAAATATTGCACTTGGCATGAGCAAAGATCCAATAGAACTTCCACTCATTGGTTGTTTCTACGAGATTATAGGTTGAGAAATATTCAATTGACTAATCTAAGATATGATCTAGCCAAATGACCTTTCAAATAGAGGAGAAGTAGAAGTAGAGGGTGCTTGTGTAGGATTCTCTACAACATACGTGGACAAAGGGGGTGGTAATAATTCTGATGCCATATATAAATATTCATTGAGACCTCTAAGTGGTGTACGAGAAGAAGAAAAATCTATCACATATTCAAACTCTCTCGAAGAGGGTTACTGTACGACAATTGGGCTAAGAGGACCAATCAAAGGTGGATTTACAGGAGGGACAAAGCCTTCCTGGAAACTTTTGGTCACCCCTTCAGAGTGATCAACCAGAGGAGTACATATGCTCTTAGTGTTAGAAACAATCTCTTTGTTTATAGTTCCTTCGTTAAAAGGGTGCAGTGATAGAGGAGGTATAGGTTCGTACCCTTCTGGTGGAAACCCTTGCATTCTATGTGATCTACGCAAATTGTGGTTGGCCATAGAGAATGCAAAATAATGATAAAAATCGTTAAGGCCAACTACAAATAACAAAAAAACACACCCTTAAGAAAGTTAAATATAACCAATCAAGCAAACAATAGGAAAAAGGGTCTTCCAGAGACTCGATATCAAGTCATCAATGAAGATATGTGATACGAAATCTTCCCCAGGTATCGTGGGAATCTCCCCAAAGTGACCTCTATAGATACCTACGAAAGGCCACTAGGGCTACCAACTCACAGTCAGCCTCCGGGGGAGTACAGTTAACATTCGAGATTGAATGTATGGGCCAGATATCAAATTCCAAAGTCCTTTAAGGGAACTGAAGACAAGTGGACCAGTAAGACTCATGAGGGTCCTAGACAGATTTGGGATTCATGAAGCACCAAGACCAAATGAAACCAATAGTTTCTCAAGAAAAACCCTCAATATACGCTTGTTCCACTACGATTGGTCAAGCTTTAGAGGGGTGATCTTTGTTTCTCTTTCGCACACAACCTCATGTTTAGCCCTTGTGTTATAGGGGGTTCCTGACTATACCTATACAACAATTGGATTTTTGTCTCTCTTTAGTAGTCTACAGTCATATTTTAGTAGTCTTGGATGATTTACTCACTTTCATAGTTCAAAGACCCTAACCTTAAGCTATTCTTGGGTTTCTATAAATAAAAATTCTAATTAGTTTTATTAATGTGTTGGTTGATTCTTTATGTTTTTTTTTACTCAAGGGTAAACAGAGGTGAAACTTGCACTGTGATGACATGAATCCAAAATCATGCAGAAAGGAATGAAATGAAAAAATTCTTTTTCAATGAATCCTATCTACAGGATGAAGAAGGTGTTTCTTTTCTTCCTAGTACAATAAAACACAAAATGCAACACTTAGTGCAACTTTTCTACTCAATAAATGAATAATCTGAACGTTTGCTAAATTATCTGATTGATATCCTTAAAATTTCAAAACTAATAAAAACAAGTTCCTTTAAGAGACATACCGAAGCTCTACATAATGAAGATTTGAATTAAAAAAATTTCTTTGTTTGGTTGTCTATGCAATGAAATCACTTCAAATGCAAATTGTTTCTACTCCTTTTCTTCCAATTAGAATGAAATAGACTAATGCTAACATAAAAGAACACGTAGCAAAAGAGATCCAAACAAGATGTACTCAAAGGTTTAATGCGAACTGAAAGCATTCAAGTGTAAGAATACACTTAACATTTTCTCAATCAAGTACTCATTATTGGATAGAAAGAGAAGGAAATCACTCTTTGAAAACCTCCAAAAGCAGAGATCAAAGATCACTTAAAACTTGCAAGAAATCCAAAAAAATGAGAATTCACTCAATGGATTAGGAATTTTCCAAAAAGAAGAATTCAAGTACAGGGCTTGATGCACTTTGTATTATCCTTAAGTTAATGAAAGAGACTTTCAAAACAGACAAGTAAAGGGCTTGAAATCATTTGGAAAGTAAATGACAGGACTATGATGATGTACAGACAACAAAAATCGAGACCACTGACAATCAAAACTATAGTCAAGGATCATATCAACTTTGAACATTTTATGACCTTTTCATAACCTAATCTGAGATAACACTTTAAAAGAGGCAAAAGGAGTGATAAATACAATCTTTACAATCAAACAAGGTCCTAACCAATCATACAAGACCTTGAGACAAAATTATGAGTCAAAAAACATGAGAAAAAGAGTAAAAAAAGGCCTAAAACTAACCCTGGAAGGAGACTAACGCCCCCCAAAAGACCAACAGGGAGTGTTACTATAGGGGGTAACGCTCCCCAAAATAATGTTAGGGAGCGTTACTAACTCTTTGTAGGCCACTAAATGGGAGTGTTAGTGTTTGAAAATGCTTCAAACAGCCCGAGGCACAACCCAGATTCAACACAGAACAAGCTATAAACTATGTAAACTTATTAATGAAGACAAAAAAAATAAGTTCAAAAGTCAAGCATTCCTCAAGAATACACAAAAACAAAGGGCTAAAAAATGAGGAAACAATCATTCCCCAGTGGAGTCACCATTTTTCTATTGTGAGAAATTTCACCCTGTGGACAGGTTGAAATCCCTTAGAACAGGTTCTCTTCGATCTAGGACAGAAGAGAACAAGTGGACACTAGTGTCCCTCTTCCTTGTCTATTCTATATTTTTATGCATGATGTTTGAGGAGAAAGAGAAAGAGATAGATATATCTAACCTTCTTTTTGTAAGTTGTCCTCGCTACTCCGTTGTCAAACCTGATCCAAACTCTGAGCTTAGAATCAAACTCTTTCAATCTCTCTACAAAAAGTAAGACAACCCTTCACTTATACTATATAACATTAGATAAAAAACAATCTATATAATTTAAACTAGAACAAACATTCATGCATTAAATTGAATTAAACATGAATGATGAAAAAGGGCAAGTTATATTAATCATGAGAAACAATGGAACCACTTACAACTGTACTATCGTTGTGCTAGTGTTCCTCCAAGCTCCTCCTGTCCAACCCCTTTGTGCATAACTAGACGATAATTATGATGCTTTTGAACTACTTATGAACTCCCTTTCACCCTTGAGTGGCCTCATTATATAGGATTTGGAGGCTTAACCACCATGGACACGATCACTCATTAGATCCACTGAAATGGGATCTCCAAGATTTTTAGGGAGAAAATATCTCTCAAGGATTTTAGGGAAAAAATATCTCTCAAGGATTTTAAGAAGGAAATATCTCTGAAGATCCATCAAATTAGGATATTGGTTTGAGAAAATCTTTCAACCATGCACGAGACTCTCAACTTCTCCTTAATGTTAGGAAACTAAATGTGAGGTGGATTCTCACACTAAATCAATTTTTTTTTTCAATAAAAATGAATAATACATGTGCACATAGTATTTTGACCTTCATATAATAAATTTCTCCCCCAACATGTCTAGGGATTATGACAAACACTCCCTCACTTAATTGTGACAAATAGGTGTGTTACACCAACCATATACTTCAATCACATACCAAAACCATGTTCCATGTACCAAAGCATCAACCATGTACTAACCATGTACCATAACTACCTTGCACCAAGACRTTGAGATGTGCCTCAACCATGTACCATATCACTCATGATATGTCTCAATAATGCAATACACCATATATCATAAGATATCATCAATGAAGTGTCTCAACAAAGTACCAAAAGATGTGCCTCTTACATATGTTATAACAACCAAGATCATATACCAAATATGTGCCTCACACATATGCCAACATCACTAATGTGTTCCTCAAGCATGTTATGAGATCACCATGATATATACCAAACCATATATCAAAATAGCCAAAATGTACTTCTAACAATGTATCATATCATCACGTGATAAGAACTAAGAAAACCACAGGGGTGCCTCATGGGACGCTAGTAATATGACCTATGGAAGTTAGCCAAATTAGGGTTTCTTCAGAGAAACCCTCGCACACTTGCAATCCCAAAACTTTCACACTCTTAACTCTTCCGCGGCCTCAGATTTGTCATCTCAGATTCAACTAATAGATCTAGTGTGCTCACGTAGAATATATTCATTAACTTGTGTGTGTGTTATATGAGAGAATCCTTGAGGTGTATTTATACATTTTCTAAGTAACTTTTCTCCTTAACTTTAGGGCTTCTTGTTACAACCACTTTACCCTTTAATTAATGACTTGTAACTATTTAGGGGCTTCTTAACCATTATTCAAGGATTCCAACTTAATGAGGGCATATCTCTTCAACTCTGAGGAACCACATTATATACCACCTATGGTTAGACATGACACAACAAGGAATATCCATCTATGAGTGTGTTACCTGCATTTACATTGTCCTTTATGTCCTTATTCCTCAAACAACTTCGGGCTTCATGACCACACCTATGGGACTTCTTGTAGACTTCTTCAAGTGAACCCATAACATTTGTTGACATCAAGGACAACCACTCATGTTGACATCAATGAAAACCAACTTTCCAACATGTTTAAGTACTATCCCATCGATCAAAAAACTCTTTTCTCAAGGCTAATGCTTTGTGGTTGGTTGAAGACCTATACATGGAGAATTAACAAGTAGTTTGAGGCATCGCACAATGAGCACATGTGAATGAAGGGATCTCCAATCAATAATGCATACAGGTTGCATGCTAACAATGGGGCTCACTTTTCAACAAAATAACAAAATAAAGTTAGGTGCATAGGCCTATCATAAAGGATCAATTTGAAACCCTTCATTCCCTTAATCCTTGAACTTTCCCCTAAGAAAGTGAGTATAAAGGAAGTTCTTTGAACGTTAAAAATTTGAAATACACGGGACTTCCTTTGTTGTGATACCAAGAATGTGGGATAAGGGGCACTCATATAACCCCCCTTGTTTGGGAAACATGGGCTCCAAATCTAGTAGGAACTATGCTAGAATTCAAATTTCCACCTCTATGATGGGAAATTTTCCCGTGGGAGTTTTTGCCAATTTTAAGATGACTTGGATTGTTGGTTTTTAAAAAATGATAAGAACATGTAGAACTCTAACTCGCTGAACAAAAAAAGGCTCGCTGAAAATGGGATGATTTCAGTGCCTTGTAGTCGACACCACTATCAAGTTGACGTTGGGACCCTCCATGCATTATTTTTAAGTATCTTACTTTTCGAAACTTTGAGTATGTTTAAGAGTATATTACTCTTTGAAACTTTGAGTATGCTCAATAGACTATTACTCTTCAAAACTTAATGTACATATTAAGAAATACTTTAACCATTGGGACTACAAAATGAAAAAATGGCATTCAAGTATTTTAGGAAGTTTATCTTCCCAAGCCCCAAATACAACCTGCGCTCATTGGAGTTGCAAAATATGAAGGACTTTAGAGTGTTTTACTTTCCCAAGCCCAAAGAGAGAGGTAAAGGATCCTTTCACTCATTAGAAATACAAAACATGAAGGACCTTGACTACAAATCATTTGGCTCACCACTCACACCCTCAATTCCCATTATAAAATGCATTAAACTAGCATACTCCCTAAATAGGAGAATGAAAATGCTAAAGTAATGAAACTAAAAATAAATAAAACCTATAAATAAAATCTACTTAGAAACCAAATTACCAACGTAAAATATTGTTATTCCAAGTTATGATGTATAATGTTATTTTAATTTTATTAATTTAGTTTCATTTTTTTTTTTAATTTTTATAGGGTTTAGTAATGTACTAAAAATCTTTTTTGTTTATAAATCTTAATCATATTAATTATGAATCCATAATTTAAATGAATCTATGTTCATTTAAAATATATTTAAAGTTATTGTCTATAAAATTAAATATCTTTATGTAATCATGAATAATTTTGATTTATTCTTTATAAGGATTGAATCTGTAATCATAACACAAGTTTGTAGTGTGTATAGACTCAAAAATATTTTTGTATGAAGTAAAGTGATTATAGTTTATTCTTCTTTATAAATCTAAATATATGTTTTTCAAGGAG
Source organism: Picea mariana (assembly GCA_032191745.1). Classification (NCBI taxonomy): domain Eukaryota; kingdom Viridiplantae; phylum Streptophyta; class Pinopsida; order Pinales; family Pinaceae; genus Picea; species Picea mariana. The sequence continues at coordinate 29,215 of JASDQU010817048.1, read as the reverse complement.
ATAATGATTATGATTTATCATGTGCACACTTATATCGTTTATACATCTAAATATCATTTTTCTCGGCACCAAATTGGTAAAGTCTATAGAGGTATACATACCCTACCGACCCCCCTTCCTAAATATCGTCTTGTCTGAATATACACCTAAATGTCATTTTGTCTGAATCAAAATTGTTTGTCAAAATTGCTTGTTATTGATGCATGTTTTTCATTGTTTATAAATTCAAACTATGTAATTTGGTTAGTGTATGTTCCTTTTATTTGCCTACAAATCAACATTAATTTATCGTAGTATGGAGCATCTTAGATTGAATTTTCTTAGTTTAACTTAAAATATTAAACTAAAGCTCTCATGAGCTGAACATTAGTTATTTTTATATACGCTATGCACAACTTACAATTTATTTTGATCCTCAAAAGGACTAATTAAAACAATAACCTTCCTATCCAAATTCCACTTTTGGTCATATAAAGTATTTGGTGGAAGAACTTCTTTAAGTATGCATAGTATAAGAAATCATGTTTGGTCATATAAAGTAGTTGGAGGAAGAACTCCAAAATATTTTCCAATGTCTTCTCATACACCTTATCCACCTATAAATGATGTCCTTGACATATATTGGAGAGTATAAGTGTAATGTATCAACATGTATTTTAAACTCTAAGAATTGTGCAGTTACATGATATTGATCTAATATGCACTCTTTTAGTTCATATTAGTGTAATATTTTTACCAGAAATTCATAAAATAATGTTTTTCCTCAAAAAAAAAATTAAATTTTTTAAATTTTTTTCATGTCTTTCTTTGTTTTGTTTTTTTCCATATAAGTTCAAACAATATTTTGTTGCATCAAAATTATATAACAATGATTTATTTTTTCTCTCTGGTTAGTAATGATCAAATCATGTAAAGCATGAAAGTTGTCTACTGTAAAATATTTTGGTTATGTATAAGGAAAATAATCAGTTTATGATTTTTCTTTGACTTAAAAGTAAGAGAACTGTTTATTATAGAATATTTTAGTCATGTATAATATATTTATTGGGAAATAATCATTTTATGATTATTATTTGACTTTTGATAAGTTTCCATTTGTCTTTAGAAAAATTATCTTTTATTTTCTACCATGTTTTTGGTTTTTATATAAACGACGTATTAACATGTAAAACATCTATGTACTAATTTGCAAATTTATGTACAAGATAACTAAAATCCTGAACACAATATTTGTTTCAATGAAGGATACACGGGCACCAGAATAGTATGGGTCGAGATTTTGCTCTGGGTCAACCTTTGAAAGGTCCAGAATGCTATGATTAAATCATTTTCACATTGTTTCTTATTAGTCTCTGACAGGTTCTTATTAGTCCATAGTTTTAGCTTACTTAGTGACAACCAGCCCCCATAAAATATATTCAATAACATGTGTGTGTGTGTGTGTGTGTGTGTGTGTGTGTGTGTGTGTGTGTGTGTGTGTGTGTGTTATACTTATGAGAGACTCTTTGAAGTGTATTTATATTTTTTCTAAGTAACTTCTCTTATTAAATTTAGGGCTTCTTGTTACAACCACTTTACCCTTTATTTAATGAATTGTAACTGTTTAGGGGATTCTTAACCATTCTTTGGGGCTTACAACTTCATGAGGGCATATCTCTTCAACCATGAGGAACCACGTGATGTACCACCTATGACTATAAATGACACAATGATGAATATCCATCTATGAGTGTGTTACCTGCATTTACACTATCCTTCATGTTGTTATTCCTAAAACAACTTCGGACTTCATGACCACACCTATGGGTGTTCTTGTAAACTTCTTCAAGTACACCCATCACATCTATTGACATCAATGACAACCACTCATGTTGAAATCAATGAAAACCAACTTGCCAACAATATCCCCCTTTGGCATCGATGGCAACACTCATACGACAACACTCATAATCCCCCTGTGACCATCGCTCCTCATCTATCTCTCCAGATGTTTATCTCCTCATGTTTCTCTCCCCCTTTGACATCAATGGAAAAGGGTATCTCACTTTGTGGTTGATCCCCCTGTCTTAATTCTTCATATCTTTCACTCATGATCTTTCTCTTTCTCCTGCTTTGATAGCATGGGAAAAATGGTAACTCCCCCTGATGGTATGTCTCCCCCTATCTTCATGCTTATGATCTTTCTTTCTTGATATCTTTCTCTGATTATTTCTCTCCCCTTGACTTCTCTGCAATATGTCATGCAAATCAACGTGGGGCTTCCTGTACTTGATTTTTTTTCTTTCTTAGGGTGATTCTTTTCCATTGGTGCTTCCTCTTGTAATTCTCTAGCATATATAAAAATAATTCAAAGTTACATCAATGACCATAATTTTCAATAATTTTCCTCTTACGGTATGGATTATGCTGTCAGTTTCTCTTCAGTTGTTCTACTATGCCTTTAACTTCTTTCCTTCATGTGACTAACCAATTCCACTTATGTCTTTGATGTCTTTCCTAACAGTGCTAACATAACTTTCCAAATATTTAGGCACCTATGGTTATGGAAAGAAATTATTTCTAGGTCCAAAAGAAGGGAAGTAACAATTGTTTGTTATATTCGCTATGAACTAACATATCATAGAAAAGTCATTGAAGTCATGTGTGTTCTCTTGGAGGGCGCCATGAGCTATTTTCTTCTATTATTTCAAAACAAAATCCATTTCTTCTAGGCCCTTTGAAGGGAAAACAAAAACTTTAGAAATAACTTTTACTATTCAAAACTGCCAGTCTTTCACTCGGTCAAACTGTAACTGAGCTTGTTGGTACTCAAGTTCCCATGCTTGAACATATTTCATGACCTCTATTATATATTTTCCTTGTGCCTATAAATGTTTTTCTCTATTATAAAATTCTCTCTCCATAATGTTCAGTTCATTTTGTACCCTAAAGGCATAGTCAATGAACTAAGAAACTTGATAATTGTTGGATTTATAATATATAGCCTATTCTTCTCCTTTTCTTCTAATATTGTTTTCTTCAATCTCATCCCTCTTTCTTTTAGCTTCAACATTTTCTTGGGTTTTTTTCCTTGCTTCTTCTTCTTCTTATATTATGGTTGTATTCTTGGTTATTGTACTATTTCCTCGGGGTATTCAAGTATTTCAATTAGCTATTTATATTGAACTACAACTGGTCTTAACTCAAGACATATCTTCCTCTATATGCATCCCTTGGAAGCCATATATAAATTTATGCATGTTAGTAAAGAAAAAATAGGGCACGTAAGGTTAATTTACAAATAAAGTTAATTGAACCATCATGTCCCTTTTAACTATTCAAATTAACCAACCTTTCAAGGTTTGAGAATATTTACCTTGAATTGAGGTGCATGCTATTGCAGTGGGAGGATTCTACACCTCTTTTGAATGTGAATTCTCAACATAGACTTGAAATCTCAGATCTGTTGAGGGGGATGGATTCCCAATTATCAATAGTAGGGATTAAAACCAAGGAAAGGATGAGGCCCAATAAGACTCTTCCATGCTTCATATAGAATCATCATTCAAGTTAATGGTTCGATAACTATTCAATGGGATTTAAATGTTGTTTCAAAGTTTCTTTCCATTATTTTTATGTTTTATAGTTTTATAAGTATTAATGCATGAAATAAATTAGTCTAATGAGTTTGAAGAAATGTATCACCTAGGGTAACCTATGGAAATATTCAATGAATACTATCTATAGCTTTTAATTCCTTAATAAATAATTCTAAGGAGAACTTATTACTGCTAGATAATATTAAGGAAAAACAAACCAATTAATTCTAGAAAGGAGTAAAACTAAAACTGTAGAAATACTCATAAATAATTTCGAAGTATTTCATATACAATATAATGGAAAATAAGACTAGAATGGTATAACAAATAATCTTCACTGAAAATATCCATTAAATCATTCAACCATATATGATAACTTAACAATGTTAAAATTCTTACTAGGCACCTGTGCCATTAAACCAATAGTAGAGTAATCCATGATAATGAATGGATTCACATAAATTTAGCAAACCAAATGTCTCAATGCCAAACATATTTTCTAAATTAAGATTTGAAGTAATTTTCATCTACAATCCTTACAAAATTGCACAGAGAAAAAATATACTTTCGTAGAGGTTGATCCTTTTATTTATAGGAAAATTACATATTAAAAATAATATAAAGAAAAAAATAGAAAAGACAAAAAATCTTGCATGCCACTATGACTTTGGTTGACTGGGAAATTCAATGAGTATGTGTTTAGCACCATATCTTTCACACCGCTCAAATTAATTCTTCACATAAACACAAGTGAGGGAATGTGTGTTGATCCATTGGTAAACCGAGACTTTCATTTTCATGCATGAAACACTTAATATATTTTTCTAATTTAAGAACTGTTGAATTTACTCTAGTTGTTGTCTTAACTTCACCAATAAGATATGTTTGAACATGGTCGTGCTCTAGTGAAGTTATACATCTGATGTTAGCATCTCCTTTATCATCTATCTATTTGAAATTGGCTAATACGTCTTATGTCAGCCAAAATTCCTTAGGCTGAACGAAACTAGGTAGACAACTTTTAGAAATGGTGTCATCTATAAAATTCCACACTTTCAGGCATGCCAACCACTTATCACTAACTTGGTTTTATGACACCTTAGCCAATTCTCCCCAATTTTTCACTAAATGTTTCATTCTATCTAATCCCTCCTCAGTTAGAAGCTTGATGCCATGATCTTCTTCTCCATGGGCTTTCTAAATTTATTTGATGTAATCAATATGATCCTAATATCTTAGCTTGCTTCTCATTCCACCTCTAAGTTTCTTTATGCAATACTGACAACTATAGAGTTTCTTCTTGAAGCTCTAACACCTTGGCTATAAAATCCTTCTTAACCTGGTCATGCTTCTATCCTCATCCAAAATATCCTCTATGAATTTAGTAATAGTATCATGGGATCCTTTATGGTAATTTACTTGGTCTTTTAGGAATGCAATTTCTATCCTCATGCTCTCTACTTCACTCTCATCATATTTGGCTCTGTTAATAGTAGAATGTGAAATTGCTACTCTGATAGAGATCAACTCACTATTTTTTTCTCTTTTAAGTTCCAGAAGAGTTTCTTCTACAGTGCATAACACAACACTATCTATATGTACCCTCATACTCTTCCTTGTTCTTTCGAAAATGGTTTATCTTTGACAATTATAGGAAATAGACTCTAAATAGATAAGTTCCTCCAAGGGATCTGGAATTGGATGGTCACCCCATGATGTAATATGTTTTAGACTTCTAGAGGTATACAATTTCTCCATTTCTAGTTATTTTCCCTTTCCAATTGCTTTCTCCTTCTCCAACTTCTAAACTTGATCAATTTCTTTAGGAACAACTTATTCAACCTGAGTACTTGACTTAGAAGCATATTCTGTATCCTTATCATCCGATCTACGGACAAATTTGTTATCCTTAGTCAAATCAATGAATTCACTGGGTAGCTTGGTAGACTGATGATATTATTGTTGTTTTGGTTTCTTCTTTGTTGTACTCCCAAAATTACCTTGTTTGTTTGTAGCTTCCTCTAGCAAAACCTTTATTTTTATACTTCTTCTTCTTGTTTCTTCTTTGCTTTGAATTCTATCTTTTCCTCATCTTGTCTTTTTTGTTCCCCAACACTATGATGTTACTATTCTTCTTCTTTCTTCCTAGTCTCTTCTTCTTGCTAAGTCTTCTCTTTGAACGACTTCCTTTCTAATTACTCCCTTTCTCATCATTTCTTCTTGGCTTCTTGCAAATCCTTCTTTCTTTGTTCTACTTCAACAACCTCCCTCCTTGTTTTCAATTCTTCTTGAGCGACAATTTCTTCTTGTTATATTCTCAACTCCTCTTCAATTTTCCTGTAGAATTCTTGCTCTTGTTGTAGCCTCACCTGCTCATCTTGAATAACCTTAAACTTTGCTTCTTCTTTCAACCTAATTTCTTCCATCCTTCTAGATTCTTCCAATTCTCTTTCAACTCTCACAATAGCTAATCCCAATCACGAGAATTTTCAAAGAATAATTCATGTTCCCATCACTCATGACTATATGGCTAATTTAAAGATATTAAATCATTGTGCTTAGCCACCGGGCCTTTGGGGTCATGCCTTCTAAATTTCCCAAGAAGGAATCTATACTCAAGATGACTAGATGCTTCTTGCCTTGCATTCTTGGGGTATTTTATGAAATGATGAATTAGCTTGAAACCAAAAGGAATAAAGATATTTTTCTTTTATTCTTTTAATAATGAAGCATTTAATCCTTGTAGAAATGTCTAATAGGATGTTTCACCCACAAAAGGCCTATTTGGTACATACTCGAACAAAATATGAGGTGTTGTAGTTGCACCATAAATCCTTATGTCAGTTAGGTCTTGTTGCACATACCAATTACCAATATGACTTATAAGCTTCTTTGCATCATTAGGTAATCTGGGGCATTCTCTATAGAAAATGAGGTAATACAATTGTACCAAGAAAAAGTCACAAATGTTTGTGTATGACCTCTTGTATTTATTGTCCCATAAAGTATAACAATAGAGATGTACATGGGCCTCTAAATAATGCCAACTAAAGTTGATACATGCAAATATATTTTTATTACATAAAACATCCAATAAATACAAAGCCATATAAAAGGTAGGCACAACACTAGGATTTTCCTTATCCTCATGTACTCTTTCAATCATAATATTAAGTTGGTTAGATAAAATCATTGCCCAATTAAATAATGCTCATGTTGTGTTTACTATGTAAGCTAATGGTACCCATGTATATGTGAACTGAGAACAATTTCTCTCTTGATACAATCGACACAACAAAGCCATAATATACATGTAAGGCTCTCTCAAATTTATAATAGCATACCAAATAGTATTTTTATGAAAGAACCTTTTATCTTCCCTCCACCATCTTGCTAAAGTATTTTCCACACCATTTTTTTCATAAACACCATTCATGAAAGGAGTAACTAGCATGACTTTAGGTTTTGGAAACATATAATACCTCTCAAATTCTCAGTTAGGAACGAGCCCACACATTCACCCTTCTCATCTACAACCATACTCTTCAGTTTTCATCGGAAAAGCCACAGTGTAGTCATTAGATTGTCGACGTTTCGGATCTAGATCAGGATCCATCTTCAGGACAAAGAGCCTGGGTCTTAAGGGAAAGGGAAGAGCTGGTATAAATATTAGAAGTGGGAAATTTTATTAGTGTCGGCTAAGTAGAATTATTTAATAGTTTAATTTTATAAAATATCACTAGCGTTTCTTAATTTCTTGTTTATTAAAGGTTAGGATAATTTTAGGGTTTTATATTTATAAATATATCCATATATATAATTATGTTTTGGGGTTTTGTTTGAGGTAAAATTAAAGTGTTAATTCTAGGGTTAGGTTAATAAGGAGTGCTTGTCTAGGGTTTAATATTAGGGTTTTTTATGTTAAAAGGAAATTAGCGGGTTCTAATTAGTTTAAGGTAATGTACTAAGGTTTCTAAATAAATTTCATTTTCTAAGGTTTAATTTTTAATTAATTTAATTATTTTATAGGGTTTAAATTATATTGCTTTATAAGAACTTATTAGGGTTTATATTGTTTATTTGAATTATTAATGTACTACGGTCTCTAAATAAATTTCCATCTTCTAAGGTTTAATTTATAATTAATTAATTTAATTATTTAAAGGGTTTAATTTATATTATTTTATAAGAAATTGCTAGGGTTTATTGAAATATTGTTTATTTGAAGGTTAAGATAGTATATTTAGTGATATTAGGGTTTTTTATTTAAAATTAATTATTAGGTTAATAAGAAAAGAGGTTCAGGTGTGCTTGTTAAGGGTTTAATATTAGGGTTTAAATTGTTATAAGGTGAAAAATTTTGGGTTCTAATCCAAAGTTTCTTGTTGTTTTTTGTGTAACAGGGGGAGCCAATTTCCGCTCAAATCTAGTCCACTATCTCTATTAAGGTTACTAGGGTGCTTACGGATTTCAATGGCTTCTCTAATACGACGTTTGAAGAGGTGATTCTCTTTAGCGAGGATTTTGGTGTCTTCTAGGCGAACATGGTGTCTAGTTTTGATGGAGTGTTCAGCTAGGGCGAAGGTGTGGATGCGTTCGTTCTTGATGTTAGCTCCATGTTCTTTTATCCTAACTTGGAAGGAGCGACCTGTTTCACCAATGTAGCATTTACCACATGAGCACTCTATTTTGTAGATTCCTTTGCCATTTTGAGGGTTAAGTTTGTCTTTAACTGATCTCATGCTCTGTTTGATGGTTACAAGGGGTTTGAAGGAGGTTTTAATCTCTTTTTTACTGAGTATTCTAGCAATTTTATCGGTTACTCCTTGGATGTACGGAAGGTAGGCACTTCTATTAGGGTTTTGTTCTTGAGGGGCACTGTGGTTATTGTGGTTTCTTTCTAGGGCTTTGTTTATTACATTCTTAATGTCTTTTTGTTTATACCCTATGTTCTTAAAAGTCCTGGTAAGGTGATCCATTTCCTTATCTAGGTGTGTTTCATCCGAGATTCTTATGGCTCTAGTGGCTAAGGTTTTTAAGACACCTAGTTTTTGGTTGGGGTGGTGATGGGAATTGGCATGGAGATAGTTCTCAGTGTGGGTCTTCTTTCTATATACCGCATGTTTAAGATCACCATTACTTTTCCTTTTGATAAGAACGTCTAGGAAGGGGATGTTATTGTTCTCTTTGTCCTGAAGATGGATCCTGATCTGGATCCGAAACGTCGACAATCTAATGACTACACTGTGGATTTTCCGATGAAAACTAAAAATCCCACCCACAGCAATCTCACTCATCAAACCATACTCTTCTTTAAATTAGTCTAGTATATAATCCACACAATGGCCTCAGGACAAGCGAAGACTGGTGCTCTTGCTCCAACAAAGTGCGGACAATATTTTATGATATTCATGAAGACTTTATCATCAATTTCCCTAACCATAGGATCAATATGAGGTATCAACTATGGATATTCTTCTTTTATTAACTTCAAATAAAACTCATTCCACCCTGGGAAAGGGGTTTAAGTTCATATGCTTGCTGCAATGTCTTTGAATATTGGTTGTGGTAGATACTCCTCGAGTATAGGGAATTGAATTACAAGAACACATTCTTCTAATGGATCCTCAACCTATATTGGCTTATTTTAGGAACCCTCCCCTGTTTCTTTAGATTTTCCCTTTGGATACTTAGTTGGAGTTATCATGGGGGTTCTTCTTGGTGGCATGTTTCATGAACCATAGTCAATTCAAACCAACATAAATAAAACAATTGTATCCAAAAAATTTGAATCCATAAGCACGATGCACAATTTATTAGATTAATAAATGTTTAATGGAAGTTCTGCTAAATAAAACAAATCTTAGATGAATTTTGAATTAACAGTCATATCATTGAAACAAAGATTTTGAAACATTCCTTTGCCTTTGGAGACTTAGTTGGAGTTATCATAGGGGTTCTTCTTGGTGGCATGTTTCATGCACCATAATCAATTCAAACCAACATAAATAAAACAATTGTATCCAAAAACATTGAATCCATAAGCATGATGCACAATTTATTAGATTAATAAATGTTTAATGGAAGTTCTGCTAAATAAAACAAATCTTAGATGAATTTTGAATTAACAGTCATATAATTGAAACAAAGATTCTGAAACATTCTTTTGGTCCAAATTCATCATCTAAAATGCATAGACCTAGTTAAAAATTTAATTTTAGTAACTTATCCATGCTGGGCAAATGGGAAAAACAATAAATTGAATTAGGGGAACTAATGCCCACAATCCACCTTGGCTCATGATTATCTTTCCTACATGCAGGGACATGAAAAACACAAAAATATTACCACACACAATTAGTCACACTGGAAATAATAACTCTATCTCTCAAACCAAGCTCTTATAGGTAGTGAATTTTGTCAACAACACTTGAATTTCACAAAGTATAAGCTTAATTCATACTCAACATGGTTCAATTGTTTGAAGGATTCAAGTTGTATAAAAAATGGACAAAATCTTGGTGTTATGATGACAAAATCTCTCTAAAAACGTATTGGATCCACCCAGTCCCAAAAATTAAATGGCGATTGGACATCCTAACCATCAAATCATCACATTAATGACCAATAGATTTACTTCTTCGATGGTCACTCAACACTTTCCTTTTAGCAAAGTTTTTTAAGACAATGATGTCAAAGTGAATGTGATTGAGTGATCATACGTACCTTGAGGATTGTGCACAACAAGTATGTCGATTGGTTTTTATTAGTGGGCGAGAGAAACTTTGGACATGCAACGAAACTCACCATTGGTTCAAAAAACAACTTTCATTTTCTTCGAAATACAAAACTTAAAAAGTTGGGCAATGGCCACTTGTTGGTGAAATGATATCCTTTGTATTGGCACCCCAAATAATTTTTGTATCATCGAGCTTAAAAACATTCATATTGAGACATTCAAATTTCCTCATCAGTTCCTGTGATAACTTTCTCTCATTAGAGAGTGAAATAACTTTTCCATCGACACCGAAAATATCTTTCATTAGTGGTTCCAAAAACTTACCCTTTTCATCAACACTTCCAAAAACTTTCATCAATGATTTAACTTACCTTTTCCATCGACGATCTCAAAAACTTTACCATTGGCGCTCGAATAAAATTTCATATCAGTGGTTCAAAAAAATTTCCTATCAATGTAAAAAATAACTTTTAGCCTAACAATGGAAGTAGTTTGACTTCACCGATACAAACCTTTTTTAGTTCAAAATTAATCCTTGGGACATAGAAAAATAATTTTTTTTTTAGGGTTTTCTCAAAAATAATGATGACTACTAAACTACATGAAATGCATAAAATTAGCCAA
>JASDQU010817048.1:1378-16174 GCA_032191745.1 Picea mariana | reverse complement strand
CTTTTCCATCGACACCGAAAATATCTTTCATTAGTGGTTCCAAAAACTTACCCTTTTCATCAACACTTCCAAAAACTTTCATCAATGATTTAACTTACCTTTTCCATCGACGATCTCAAAAACTTTACCATTGGCGCTCGAATAAAATTTCATATCAGTGGTTCAAAAAAATTTCCTATCAATGTAAAAAATAACTTTTAGCCTAACAATGGAAGTAGTTTGACTTCACCGATACAAACCTTTTTTAGTTCAAAATTAATCCTTGGGACATAGAAAAATAATTTTTTTTTTAGGGTTTTCTCAAAAATAATGATGACTACTAAACTACATGAAATGCATAAAATTAGCCAAATAAAAAATGCTAAAAATTACTTGCGAAATCAAAGAAAAGTGGTACCCAAAATTTTAGGGTATGTTATGTACTCAACACAACCTCGACTTGAGGTGCATGCTATTGCAATGGGAGAATCAAATGCATTTTTTGAATGCGAATTCTCAATGCAAATTTGAACTGAGGAAAAAAAAACAAAAAAAAAACAACTTGTGTGTAGGACGATTGATATTGTAAACTATGATGAAAAATACTCCTAAATGTTCAAACTTTAACATTTCTACATTCTTTTGTGGCCTTGAGTGTTACTAAGGGAAACAATCTGCTAGTTTAGCATGTATACTAATTGAACCATGAGACGTCTTATGCTCGAAATTTAATTCATATTTCAAAAATCATTCTTATTACTAAAGTTTGAAAAGGTGGTTTTTCAAGTCATTGATACATAATTATGCCTTTAGGTATTGGATTCAAAACTTATAAAAAAAAAAAAAAAGTAAAAAAGTTTGAAATAATGGGGTGATTTGAGATTTGGGAAACCTTTTCACCAACATTTGATGTGGGAGGCCCCAATTTGGTAATTAGTGTTGATTATGAAATTAGGCCAAAAAATACATAGTTCAAACAAATCTTGTGAAGAGGAGGTCCAATTTGAGGATCAAGATGATTACCTAATCGGGATGATTTATGAGCATTTAGTGGAAAGGATGTTCGAGAAATTTGAAATCAGGTTGATTGCAATCAAAATATAAATATTTTTGAAAGAGTGACTTCTTGTTTGGGAGAAGAGTTTGAAGGTTGCATGGAGGCTCAAAAGATATCAAAGAAGTGAACAAAAGGTTGGTGGAACGAGAATCCAATTTGAAAATTGGGACCCCTTCTCACTAATGTACAATGGGGAAGGCCCGATTTGGAAATTGGGATCGATCACCAAATTGTACCAAGATTTTAGGAGCCTTGATGATGGAAGGGTATGATTCAAAGATTGATTTTATTGAAGAATCAAGCTTAAAAAAGGTACAACCTAAAGTTCTAAGAGGAGGTAATATAAAAGAAATCATTCTAACAAAAGACTAAAAGTTTGAACAGTTTGAATGTTAATAGGAGGGCCTATTTGGGAGATCGGGCTGCAATCTCAAAATTAGGATAAGGTTCAACAAAGGGAGGTAAGGTTAGGGCCCAATTTTGAAGTCAGGATTCATTTGAGAATCAAGGGGAAGGAAAGTTTGAAGGTAAGAAGACTTCTCATTGGAAAATCAAGAAGAGGTTTGATTATCAAAAGGGAGGGAAGGGACCAACTTGGAAATTGGGATCTATCTAAATATCAGGATGTAAGTTTGAACAATACGTATAATTCAAATTTGAAAAATAAATGACCACTTGAATAAAGAATAGAGGGGGCATGATTTTTAAGTTGGTCCTGAGTTCAAAATTGGAGTAGGAGAACATGAGAAAAATTAAAAGGGGCTTGATTTGACAGTCGGGCCTAACTTGAAAATTAGAGGGGGGGAATTTCAAACAAATAAAGATGAGGGGAAAAAGAGATTTCGAAGAGTTAAAATAGACGGACTTGGATTTAAAGGAAAATAAACCTCAATAAAAAATAAAGGGAAAACAAACTAAATAAAAAGAGAAGAAACTCGAAACCAAAAGAAAATAATAGTTGAGGAAGTGACAAAATTTGTTAATTGGGGAAAATTCAAGGGAAGAAAGGGTTTGATTTTCAAGTTGGAGAAAAATTTGAAAAGTAAGCAATTTTAAAACCTATTAAAAGTCAACATCAACATAAGTCAAAATGAATGAAACTGAGCCATAATAAAGAGAGTGAAACATGGAGGTTCATCTTACTTATTCATTTCAAAATAATTGAAAGAAACCAGGCTAGAAGGCATCGAGGAGATAAGATCAATACAAATTAAAAAAGATGAAGAAGGAGGGGGGGGACTAGAATAGGCCCACTAGGTGGTCAGAGGAAATAATATAATAATGAAGGGTAATTGGTATATACCCCTATAAGTACTCATGAGAAAGTATATATACATTGAATATCATTGTATTGAGATAGGTTGGATGTTATTGCATTGTAGAAATCATGGATTATGGAGTGATTCCTTCCATACAAAGTAGTTTTTGGTGTTACCCTACCTGAAGGGTTCTTATCTATATTTTTGTGTTGTTTACGATGTGAATGTATTTTTCATTTTTGAAGTTAAGAGTTTATTTTGGAAGTTAAGGTAATTTTTTTTTTGTGGTTCAATTTAAGGGTTAATGGTCACTACATTGGGGTTGGACTCTTAACTTGAGGATTATGAGTCATTGCATGGTGTTGATACTAGTTGCAATGGTAACACATGATTGGATGCATCACCTATTCGGTAGAAACAATGGCATATCCATCCCACAAAATCCCCAACAATTAAAAATAACATTGATAAACTTCACACAATTATTTTTTTCTACCTAATCGCCTATACATCTTGGGTATCTAATCCTATTCATGTTAACAAAAATCATGGCACCATCTGTATTTGCACTAATTTTCGTGATATCAATCAATCTTGTCCCAAAGATAACTTCCCCACTCCTTTAATTGACCAAGTGATTGATGAATATTGTCTTTCTAAGCACCAATCTAAATGGTGAGAAAATGCAATTGCTTGTACACAAGAACCATATGGAACTTTTCTTTTAGTAGGTTGGAGTGATGTTGTTTGTATATATTAGGGTAGGCTTGTATATACTCTTTTCCCTTTCTTTATATGCATAATTTTACTTTCCCATTTATCGATTATATGAATATAGTATTGTTTTGTGAGAAACTTAAGTAATGTATATACCCATGAACAATCAATTTTCAAGTAGGGTTGAGTACAATGGTTCCTAAATTTTGTCAACTTTTCCTTCATTTATTTGGCCTTAGGAGTTTTGGGATAACTAGTAAAGTATTTTCATTGAATATCCTTAGTGTTTTCCCCTACCATGGCTACATGGTCAACACATCTCAAAATCAAGTTCAATGACATTCAAGCCCAACTTTCTTGTTTTTCCCTTACACTACTTCATAAATTCATTTTATTAGTGCAGGTATAAACCCTAAAGATATTGGAATTCTGAGCACCCCATTGGGGGTTACTGTTCCTAAGGTAGAGGCTTTGTTAATTCTATGAATTGCACCAATCATTTTAGGTTTCAGTTTCCATATGAGCTAGCATCATATTCCCTCTTATTTTGGGACATTGCAAGAAGAACATGGTGAGGGGTTCATGATCTTCATCCATTATTCAAATCATTCAAGTTCAAAGAAAAGAGTTCAAAGCAAAGAGTTCAAATAAACCCATGCTCAAAGGATTGAAGGAAAAGTTGTTTCTAACATTGTCGAGTGAGGAGGTTCCTAGGTTTATGAGTAATTTGTAACACAATTTCCAAGCTAAGGATGGAAATTAAATTAAGAATTTTGGTTTGTTGGANAATCAGTATGAGCACCTTTTACCACTTTAGATCACAATATATATAAAATTTAACTTTATCAACAATATTCAATAGTTTTCACTTATGAATTCAATATAACATGAGCATATAAGAAATACCATTCAACAACATCACATCAAATACACAATACACCAGAATTTATGTGGAAATTAACTAAATGGGATAAAATCACATAATGATTCCTTATATATCAAAAGAATACATCCATAGGAATAACCAACTTCCCAATTCTCTAACTCCAACTGGAAGGAGGATCCAACCCCCTATTTACAAGATCCAACAAGAAGGAAGCTACAACTCCCCAATTTACCAGCTACAATTGGAAGGAGGCTCCAACCCCCTAGTTTACAGGCTCCAACCTGAAGGAAGCTCTATCTCCCTGAATTCTCTTGCTCCAACTAGAATGAGGTTACGACCCCCTGATTTACAAGCTCCAAATCCCTGTGTTCTCTGGCTCCAACTGGAAGGAGGCTACAACCCCCTTTCCTTGCCTCATCCTACTGCCCTAAAATATAAGTGTAGACTTAACCTGTCACTGCCGTTGATATTGTCACTGCCACTATCATTGATACATCAATCAACATTTCAATGTCACTATCCCATCAACCTGTCCCTGCCACTATCACATCAACCTATCATTTTCACTATCACATCAACTTGTAACTGCCACTATATTTGTAACTATAACTGATATACCATCATCAACCTATGTGTCTTAACCATGTACTAAAGACTCGCACCAAGACCTTGAGATGTTCCTTGACCATGTACCATATCACTCATGATATGTCTCAATCATGCCATACACCATATATCATAAGATATCATCAATTAAGTGTCTCAACAAAGTAACAAAAGACATGCCTCATACATATGTTATAACAACCAATATCATATACCAAATATGTAACTCACACATATTCCCAAATCACTAGTGTGTGCTTCAAGCATGTGATGACATCACCATGACATATACCAAACCAGATACCAAAATAGAAAAAATGAACTTTTAACAGTGTAACATATCATCACCAAGGTGTATTGTTACGAGGAAAATCTCTCCATGACTAGGAGCAAACCACAACAGATGGAAATGACTACAGAAATCAACTATATTCCCAAGTATGATATATAAACAAATATGCTATCAAGACAATATAAAAGGCCTACCTCGTCCAGACGTCTGATGAAGTCCATCGTTGAGCACTTGACCCAAAACAATATACCTGCAACGAGTCCTCAACAACCAAGAAAAGAAAGCATATGGTGATAATATATGATGTTAGGACATTCAATAACATAATCCATTAACATACATAACAAATACACCCATGGAATAATAATTCAAATATTTGCAAGATATCAATTGGACAAGAAAAGAGTATTTCTATTAAGATATAATAAACATAAGTGAATAATTTACAGACTTTTGTGTCGGCACGGTTCGGAACCGAGAAACCAAGTTCCTTTTAGCTGGGCCTCCACCACTTCAATCCTCCACCAAAGGCAAGATCATGTAAGAGAGATAATGGAATTCTCACTCAATAAGGGAAGAGATTGGGGGATGAACATTGTTTTTAGAATTAAAGGATAAAGGGATGCACACTCAATATGAAGTGAATAATTCCTCCAAAGTAACTTTTCTCTCAAAGTTGAATTTTTTCTCCTCCTTTCCATAGCTCGGAATTGGCCCATTTATATCCTTCAAGTGGAACTAAAGGGCCGAGTTGGAACGTTTCCAGTATATGGAAGGCCAGGGATCATTGATCTCTTGTTGTGACATGGAAACCCGACACCATTTTTTATTTGTGGGCACATTTCCCAATGTACGCGGGCTGTAGTGGTGCAACTTGCGTATATGCATGCTGTATAGTAGGCAAGGTGTGTATATGTGGAAAAATGTATTTTTAGCTCCAGGATTTGCAAAAAGGGATGAAAAGTCTACATAAGAAAATGGAAAAAGGCCTTATGTGAAAGATTGCATGGGGTGAGGCAAATATTGTTGTAACATGTACCATATCATGTACCATCACCAATACATGCCTCAAGTATGTACCATATCATCAAATGCATGTACCTCAAACATGTGCCATAACATCATCAAGAAGTGCTTTAGAATTTCATCAATATCCCCAATAAATGTACCTCATATATGTACCTCTCAAGCATGTGCCATAATATCACCAAGATATAATCTCATAACAAGCATATAAACATACTTCTAATTTTATAGTTGACATGGTGCTTCAATCACAGACAAACATACCAACTTGGGCATCAACAACCCGGCACAAGCATCTCTCGCCAAAACTGTCTTATCCTCATGGGACTAATATTAGTGTCGCGCAGGGCCTCGCATGACAAGCACTAAGAAACCTGTTGGGGTGCCTCACGGGACACTAGTAGTCTAACCCATGAGGGTCATACAAATTAGGGTCTCTTCAAAGAAACCCCCGCACACCTAAAATCCTAAAACTTTCACACTCTTAACACTTCCTCTACCTCAAATTCGTCGTCTTAGATTCCTTAAATACATCAAGTGTGTTCACATAGAATATATTCAATAATGTGTGTGTGTGTGTGTGTGTTATACTTATGAGAGACTCTTTGAGGTGTATTTATATTTTTTCTAAGTAACTTCTCTTCTTAACTTTAGGGCTTCTTGTTACAACCACTTTACCCTTTAATTAATGACTTGCAATTGTTTAGGGGATTCTTAACCATTATTTGGGGATTACAACTTCATGAGGGTATATCTCTTCAACCATGAGGAACCACGTGATGTACCACCTACGACTATAAATGAAACAATGGTGAATATTTATCTATGAGTGTGTTACCTTCATTTACACTGTCCTTCATGTCATTATTCCTCAAACAACTTCGGACTTCATGACCACACCTATGGGGATTCTTGTAAAGTTCTTCAAGTGCACCCATCACATCTATTGACATCAATGACAACCACTCATGTTGAAATAAATGACAACCAACTTGCCAAAAATACCCCACTTTGGCATCGATGGCAACACTTATACTCCCCCTGTGACCATTGCTCCTCATCTATCTCTCCATATGTTTCTCTCCTCATGTTTTTCTCCCCCTTTGACATCAATGGAAAAGGGTATCTCACTTTGAGGTTGATCCCCCTGTCTTCATGCTTAAGATATTTCACTCATGATCTTTCGCTTTCTCCCCCTTTGATATCATGGGAAAAATGGTAACTCCCCCTGATGGTATATCTCCCCCTATCTTCATTCTTATGATCTTTCTTTCTTGATCTCTTGCTCTGATGATTTCTCTCCCCTTGACTTCTCTGCAATATGTCATGGAGATCAATGCAGGGCTTCCTGTACTTTCTTTCTTTCCTCTCTTGGGGTGATTCTTGTCCATTGGTGCTTCCTCTTGTAATTCTCTAGAATATATAAAAATCATACAAAGTTACATCAATGACCATAATTTTCAACAATTTCCCTCTTACAGTATGGATTCTGCTATCAGTTTCTCTTCACCTTTTCTACTATGCCTTTCACTACTTTCCTTCATGTGACTAACCAATTCCACTTGTCAATATTTTTTCATCTACTATCATATATTTGTCTAGACCTTACAAATATCTCATGAATCCATATATGTCCATATGTCATAAAATTGTCCATGAATTTGCTACACAACTGCACATGATGTTGATGCATCTATCACTTTACTCTTCTCAATAATTCTTCGATCTTGTTGTAAATGAATGCATACATGGAATCCTATATACAATCATGAACCTCTGCCTGAGAATTGTGTCAATAATATACTTCATAATTGTCATTTGATACATGCATGGGAATGTGTTCTGAAATTTGCTCCTCAAATAATCAAATTGTCACTCTGTATTTCTGCCATCACTCTACAGATACTTCAGACTACTTGAAAGATAGTTCTCTGATCTGTAGAGTTGTTTCTTAGACTCCCCATCTTCAATATTCATATTTATTGGGAGTCTCCAATCCATATGGCTTAGAAAGGTGGAGGAAGCCATCCTAATGCGAAGTAATCTTCCTCTTCTATCATATGAATTATGACATCTTCTTCTTCATCATCTTCTTGAATTCTGACATCTTCTTCTCTTCCTATATATTCATCGTTATCTTTCACTACTGCAAATATTGAGAGTATTATCTTTGGGAGTTCTTCATTCACCTACACATGTTCTTCCTTTACTTGTTCTTTATTCACATGTTCTTCATTCATCTTTCTTTCTTTATTTTCCAAACCTTCTTGCATCTATTATTAGTGTTTTCTTTCATGGAAGTATGCATCATGCTTCTACAATCACGAGCTATGTGTCCATAGTTGTGGCATTTGTGACACTCAATATTGTATGGAGCCACATAATCATTTATTGTTTGAACATTTACAAGTTATTACAAGTAAAATAATAACCATAAAAGAAACTTTGATACCTGGAAGTAAATGATCTTCTTTGTGATGTATTCCTTCTAAATTCATGCCTTGAATGATCATGATCTTCTCTTTTGTTGTTTCCTTCACAATGATTGAATATTTTTTTATACCTAAAAGTGGAGGGTCTTATTTTATATCCATCTCTTCAGTAATCTTCTTCTTGAGTCTTCTTCATTTATGATATTTTCTCCTTTGAAGGATCTTCTTTCTTGATAGGGCCTTTGATGATTTATGTGTAACTCTTAGCCTTTTCTTCATTCTTCCTTTCTAGTAACCTGTAACCTTTCTACTCAACTTTCTTTACTGTTGATGTGGAGCTTCCTCTCTCTTGATGTTTCTTGTTGAGCTGAACAACCTTAGCTCTTAATGTGACAACTTCTTCTTCAATCTTCTCACGCTCTTTGTCTTTCTTCATCATCTGTATCTTTAAGACTTCTTTTGTTCTCTTTGCTTCTTCAAGTTGAGTCTTCAAGGTGATGTTTTCTTCTTCAAGTCTTCTTTCTTGTTGACTGAATTCTTCTTCAAGCTTATTTAAGTTATCAGATATTTCCTTGGTATGGCTTGTCAGAATCTTTTCTCTATTTTCTATTTCCTTTCTTTATGTTATTATTTTGGCTTCCAAACATTGTTTTTCTTCCAACCAACTCTTGAGAGTTTCTTCAATCACTTTGGCTTCTTCCAGCTGAGATTTTAGATTCACAATGACTTGATGGGATTCTTAGGAACTTTCTTGAGAATCCTTCTTGACTAATTGTTACTCAGGAGACTTGCTTTTCTTCCTTTCTTTCATCAATTTATCTAAAGCACTAATTAATTATACTTCAAGATCTACTATGCCTTCTTCAAAATATTCTTCTTTTGAATCTGTCTAACATGACGAGCATATTTCTTCTTATTTTTTTCTTGCATCTTATTTAATATGCTCGGGTTCTATGATAAGATGAGATTTTTCAAAGTAGAGATTATGTAGTTTATCCCAAAGCTCTTTGGCTGATGAACACTGTCTCACTTTGACTTTAGCTGAATCACAAAATCCTTCCAAAATGAAATCCATTTAAATTTTGTTTTTTCTTTTCAATTCCTTCTTGGTTGTAGTCTTTGGTTTCTTTGTAGTGGTGTATCCTATAACAACTAATTCCAAACATCAGATCCCTTTGACTATAAAAATACTTTCTTTTTTCTACTTCGCATTTCATATTTATGACCATTCTGACCATCAAATTGTGGCATTTCGTTCTTATACAGATTGTTTCTTTCCATGATTTACCGTCCAACAATTAGACTAATTCTTGAAGGACCTTCTATGATACCAATTATTGGAATAATAAGAGGGTGGGAGGGGGAGGCGGTGAATTAGTATTAGCACTTTTTACCACTTTCAATCATAATATATAAACTTCAACTTTATCAACGATATTCAATAGTTTATCACTTATGCATTCAATACAACATGAGAATATAATCATAAGTAGTACCATTCGACAACATCACATCAAATACACAACACACCATAATTTACATGGAAACCCAAATGGGAGAAAACAATGACATTCTTTCTTATATATCAAAGGAATACATTCATAGGAAGCACCAACTCCCTAATTCTCCAGCCCCAACTCGAAGGAGGCTCCAACCCCCTATTTATAGTATCCAACCTGGAGGAAGCTACAACTCCCTAATTTACTAGCTATAACTCGAAGAAGGCTTCAACCTGAAGGAATCTCCAACTTCCTGAATTCTCTAGCTCCAACCAGAAGGATACTATGACCCTTTGATTTACAAGCTCAAACCTGAAGGAAGATCCAACTCCTTGTGTTCGTCGGCTCCAACTAGAAGGAGGCTACAACCCCCTTTCCTTGCCCCATCCTATTGCCTTGAAATATAAGTGTAGACTCAACCTATCACTGTCATTGATACTGTAACTACCATTGTCTCTGATACATCAATCAACTTGTCATTGTCAATCTCCTCAACCTATCCCTGACACTCCCACATCAACATGTCACTGCCATTGATTCATCAACATGTCCCTATCATTGTCACATCAACATTTCCCTATCATTGTCACATCAACATGTCACTGTCACTGTCACATCAACTTGTAACTGCCACTGTCTCTGTCACTATAACTAATATACCATCATCAACTTGTGTGTCTCAACCATGTACCAAAACATGTACCAAAGACCTGTACCATAGCATGCATCAACCATGTACCAAAACATATACCATACCATGCATACCATGTACCAAAAATTGTACCATACCATGCATCAATTATGCACCAAAACCTATACCATATCATCAATGATATGCAACCAACTGTTGTGAGCAATTTCACCCTGCGGATAGGTTGAACTACCCCTGGACTAGGTTCTCTTTGATAAAAGACAAAAGAGAACAAGTGGAAACTACAGTCCCTCTTCCATATCTATTCTATATTTTTATGCATGGAGTTTGAGGATAAAGAGAAAGAGAGATATATATAACCTTCTTCTCATAGGTTGTCCTCATTGTTCTAGTGTCAAACCTTATCCAATCTCTGAGCATAGAAGCAAACTCTTGGAATATCCATACAAAAAGTAAGACAACCCTTCTCTTCTACTATGTAACGTTAGATAAAAACCAATCCATCTAAGTTAAACTAGAACAAACATTCATGCATTAAATTGAATAAAACAGGAATGAGAAAATATACCAAGTTATATTAATCACAAGAAACAATGGAAACACTTACAATTGTACTATTGTTGTGCTAGCATTCCTCCAAGCCTCTCCTTTCCATCCCCTTTACACATATATAGATGATAATTATGATGCTTTTGAACTCCTTTCAGCCTTGAGTGGCCTCATTATATAGGATTTGGAGGCTTAACCACCATGGAGAAGATCGCTCAATAGATCCACTAAAATTGGATCTCTAAGATTTTTAGGGAGAAAATATCTCTCAAGGATTTTAGGGAAAACATATCTCTCAAGAATTTTAAGGAGGAAATATCTCTCAAGATCCATCAAATTAGGATATTGGTTTGAGAAAATCTCTCAACCATCCATGAGACTCTCAAATTCTCCTTGACATTAGGAAACTAGATGTGAGGTAGATTCTCACACTAAATTAATTTCTTTTTTTCAATAAAAGTGAATAATACATGTGCACATAGTATTTTGACCTTCATATGATAAATTTATCCCCTAACATGTCTAGGGATTATGAAAAACAATCCCTCACTCAAGTGTGACAAATAGGTGTGTAACATATGCCCCCTAAAGAGTGAGGTTAGAAGAGAAACTGATGGGCAAAAACTTTACAAAAATATGCATGTGAGGGTGTTGGAATACGAGAGCCTAGAGGAAGCCGCAAATAAACATCAAACAATATCAATATATATATATATATATATATATATATATATCATCCCCGAGGAAGGCATACCCATGCTCAGAATAAACTGACTCAAACCATGGCCGCCAACCAATAAACTATGGATCCATGAAAGCACTCACTAAGGATATGGCCACTAGGGATATAATGTAGATCCGTACCTCCATGACATGATATAATTGTAGCCAAGAAAGAATACACAATGGAGCTACAATAAGACAAAATCATAACCACAAACCAATACAAAGTGGATCTATGTGACAACATATACATGAGTAAGAATGTCGATATGATGGTTATAATGGGATCTACTACATACTCAAATGAACTCCAACACATATTGGGAAAAGCATATAACAAAGTGAGCATCCAACCCAGGGTATTCATCCTGATATTGAAACAATATGATTATATCCACGTGAATAGATGTCTTGATGTCGAACATGGTAGAAACCACTTGATTACCGATCATTGATGTATATCGTTAACAAGTGCGAGGGAAATCACCAATGATGATAATTATTCCCAAGGTACCTTAGCACATTCCAATGAATGTGAATAAATGAGTTGAAGTTGAACACTCATGGAATCATTCGATCAGAGGCCAATGATGTAAATCCACTGTCGAAAGAGAGGAAACATGTCATTAAGGCATGCAAGTTCCAAGGTACTGATTAGTTTCTAAGTCTAATTCCTAGATAATGTGTTGAAGTCGACGAGAATAGACTTGTCAAAGTAGGGCCATGATGTATCCCCCATCATCGACATGAAATGACATAGGAAAGTGATGTAATATGGTGGATTAAATGAGTATGGATTGACATGAGGATGAAATTTGGTAATACTGTAGAGTGGTTGGTTTGAAATGAAACTTCCCTTGAACATTATGAAGAATGGAAAATGACTTGGTATCATTTACTAGACTGAGAGATAGACCAAAACATAGTTTGAAGATCACCAGGGAACTCTTCAGGTGAGTCGAAGGAGTATGAGGACTCATGGTATTGGTATGAATCAGGGAAAAGTAGATTACCCAACTGTAAGAAAAAACACAAACAAGTGCAATGTTCAAGGACAACAATGAAATAACTGCCATTAAGTTCTCAAAAAATTGACCCACTTCCCTAAAAAATTCCCCCCCACCATCATGGGTGAGTACCTCTTTATTTTTTAATGAGCTTGAGGAGGATAACACATGCTAACTATAAATCATCTTCAATGAGTCCATCTTCAAATATATTTAATGAGCCTAAAGAAGGAATGGTCTGTTCCTATATGGGTTCATTAATGCATAGATTTACGAGTCCAAAGAAGGAAGACTCGGTGGTGTTTTCACGTTTTAGGGAGTCTGGTTAATTTGAGGAGAACCATTGGCTCTCTAGTAGGACAAAGACATGACACATGGGGAGGCTCCTTCATCCAAAACAATGCGATGGATGTTTTTCCCACAAACCATAATTTGAATTTGGAATGCCAATTGGTGGGAGAGCCTCGGTTTAAAATAGTCCATATTGAACATAATCATATTTGATACCTTTGGATCCACAACTCCAATGGTTGACAACAAGGTTCTATATTGACTTGGATAGTTTTGTAGAACTTCAAGTGTCAACATAGCACAAGGTGCTTGCACCAAATCTTCAACAATGTTGTAGTTTTGAGCAGCGCAGGCACTTGGATTAAATATAGATTTTCGAATTGTGCCCTTGGGCGGGCGCAATACTGAGTCAACAAATGGCCTCTCAATCTGAAGAGGGGTGAAATATGGAGGGGGAGTGGACATGGAGGGTCTATCAATAGTACCTCCACTGGCATGATTATCTGGAGTAGTACCATAAGTCTTAGCCCTAGTCATTAGACTAATTGTCTCCTTACACATAAAGACCTGAGTGATGCTTGAGGAAGAATCCCCATGGTGGGAATGACCTGCATTGCCCCCTTGCAGAGGGGAAAGATTTTGTCCAACCATTTGTTGTTGCTAAACCGGGAAAGGGTTAGTTAACATTGTAGGTAAGGAGGTACCTTTCAGAAATTTAGTGACTTCCTCACGATAAGGGAAGTCTTTTGTATAATAGTCCTCTTCACAAATCAAGTAGGGAAACTTGGCCTTTTTCTATGGTTGGTTATCAACAATGTTTACATTCTTGTGTTGGTTATAAGATTTCTTGGATTTATCCTTGTTTTTCTTCTTTCCTCCAGTTGTTGAGATTAAGTGGATTGGACCGCATTCATGTCGAAAGATTAGGTGGGAGAGGAAGAAAAGGTGGTAGGATTAACATAACCTATTACACCATGGAAAGGAGCATATAAAGGTGGTTTTGATGGATCATTTGACAGACGAGGAGCATGAGGGATCAGATCGTAAAGGGTGTCATATTGGGAATAAACCAAATCCAAATATTGAGCATGAATAATCACCCACTCCTCGGTAACAACACCCCCCATAGAAACATCTCTGGATATAGGCAGTAAAAGTGACTTTGTAACCCAATTCGCTAGGAGTTGATCCAGAATGGTATCTTTTATTAACCTTCATCATCACCTCCACTCATGAATATGGTCTGGAATGTGAGTGGAAGTGGATTACCTAAGCAAAGTCAAAAGATCTATTATGGTTTTGTATCGAATAGGCAATTGAAAATGGATAAAAAGTGCCATTGCCAGTGAATTAAAATCGTTAAAGAAAGATCATGGCAACTCAATATACCATTTTTCTATTGAACCTGTAAGGGTTCTTTAGAAAAGATGTAGCCAAATAGAATCATCCATCAACAAGTTTGATGGACACTAAAGATGGAAATCCATCACATGGTTAATTGGGTCTTCTCCAATTTTACTGTAAAACTTAGGGATATCAGATGGTAACTTAGTAGGAATTAATGGCTAGAACGAAGCATGCTGAATAGGGTCATTGGTCAAATGTGATAGGTGAGGAAGGTCCATGGTGGCCAAAAAAGGTAATTGTTGGTTGACTTGTGGGTATTGGTAAAACGGATGTGGCAAGGGGACACTAGTGGGACCGTAAATGAGTTGTGACTATACATTATAACCTGATGGTCCTCCAATATTTTTTTGGTGAGGAACCTAAGGTGTAAAGAACATCGGGTTTGTTGGATGATTGGGTACACCTCTTTGCAGA
>JASDQU010817047.1:5758-30537 GCA_032191745.1 Picea mariana | reverse complement strand
AATCTCAAATTATATTACAATAGTCAAATGACAAAACATGAAAGAATAACAAAGCTAAGAATCCCCTTCTCCTAATTACAAGACTATTTCCAAAAACTCAAGCCTCATTCTAATGATCTAATCTCTAATTCCTAATTGACCTCTCATGAAGAGAGAGCACTCTGTTTTATGCATGAGAGCCTTGAAGATAAGATAACCATCTCATTATTACATATCCACTATTCTCTCAACCACTCTTAACTACTTTCCCATTATTACAAGATATGATCCCTTTAAATCCTCACACATATCTCTCATATATCTTAGATAAGATATTCTAACCAAATCTCCATGATCTTCTCCTTGAAAAGAGGCTTGAATAACTGTCTCCTTTGGAATGATGGAAGAGATATTCGAGAAGTCTCTTTGAATTAATCATCCACATATTCCTACACATTACAAAACTCACACATAATTGAGATATATATGAAAACATGTATATTTTCTAATATTTAATCATAAATTCACTTTTAATACTAAAATGAATAAAGTGGAAAATAATAATGTGAAACCCAAATGTATTTATGAAAATGATATGACGAAGGTTTAATAGGGCGATGAAATGTAAGGAATAGTGAAGGGAAAGGTGGATGAAAATACGACATTTCTGAGTCCCAACAATATCTTTCCCCTAGAAACCCAAACCGGGAAAACCAACATATTATATATTCATTCACCTCATACATTGTTTACAATACAATATACATACATGATCTCATAGCATCCAAAACCCTAATCAAATAACATAGATTAGTCAACAACCCTAATTCCTTACTCGGAAATAGAAAACCATCGACAAAAAACCATGTGCTAAAAAACCACCCAAAAACGAACACAAAAACTGGTAAAAAATAATAATTTTGGGGTGCTGCCCAAAAACCCTTGTGAATGGGAGATCTCTTCCCCCTACAAACCCCCCAGACAAGGGGATCCACCCCCCTATGACCCCCCAGGAAAAGGGGGCACTCCACCCCCCTGCGCACCTGGTGCAACGTAGATACTAATTTAGTTGTGCAAAGAATATAACACATATCCGACATTCTCCCACTGGTTGTTTTCTTTGCATACATGGGGTTACATGGTTACATAGTAAAAAATCCAGGGCAACAATTCCCATAGATCCTCTACACCAAGAAAACTTCTCAGTGCTCACAGATTTTGTTAATGAATATGCAACATTCTTCAAAGTGTCCACCTTCATCAACGACACCTTATTTTCTTCAACCATGTCTCTCACAAAGTGATATTGAACATCAATATGCTTTGTATTTGAATGATAATTTGGGTTCTTCACCAAAAACATTGCACTCTGGGTGTCACAATCTATACTTACATCTTTTTATACTAATCCAATACCTAAACACAATCTTTGTAACCATATTTCTTCCTTGCTTGCATGAATGGTTGCTATGTATTCAAATTTTGTAGTTGAAAGTGCCACTACAGACTGTCTTTTTCTCATCCAAATGATTGCTCCTCCAAATAGGATAAACAAATACCTTCTTGTAGATCTTATATGATCCTGATCTCCAACCCAGTCTGCATCCACAAATCCATGTATGTACAACACTCTGTCCAAACTTGGTCTTCCTTGGTAGACAATCCATAACTAGTAGTGCCACGAAAATACCTAAAAAACTCTCTTTATTGTTGTCCAATGCTCCTTCCCTGGTTTTGACATATACCTACTCAAAACTCCCATCACATGTGCAATGTCCAATCCAGTACAGACCATTGCATACATCAAACTGCCTACCACACTCGCATATGGAGCATGAGACATGTCCTCCTCCTCTTCTTGTGTCTTGGGACACCTATCTGGAGATAAATTTACACCTACAGGAATAGGGACCCTTATCGGCTTACATTCATGGATATTGAACCTCTGTAATATTGTCTCGACATATTTTCTCTGATTTAACTAGAGTTTTCTGTTTTTCCGATCTCTTTTAATTTCCATGCCCAAAATGAAATTTGCAGCACCGAGATCCTTCATGTCAAATTTAGAGGAGAACTGAGTTTTCACATCCTGGATAATCTTGTTGTTGTTTCCTATCAACAACATGTCATCCACATACAAGACCAAATAAATAAAATGATCACCAATTAATTTAAAATATACACAGTGATCCTCTTTGCTTCTAGTGAAGCCAAGTACCAACATATAATTATCCAATTTTTAATACCACATCCTTGATGATTATTTTAAACCATACAAGGACTTTTTTAGCTTGCATACCAGCTCCTTCTTTCCCTTCACAACAATGCCTTATGGATGCTTCATTAAGATTTCTTCTTCCATATTCCCATGTAGGAATGTTGTCTTCACATCCATATGTTCTACTTCAAAATCAAACTTAGCATCAACATATAGCAAAAATCTAATAGATGTTAACTTGGAAAAAGGAGAAAAAATATCACCGAAATCAATTCCCTCAACCTAGGAATAACCCTTTGCTACTAACCGATATTCGTGTTTCTCCACTTTGCCTTCTACATTCAACTTCCTTTTAAATAACCATTTGTTGCCAATGGGATTTCTTCTAGTTGGAAACTCCACTAGATCCCAAGCCTCGTTCTTATCCAAGGATGCCATTTCTTCAACTGTGGCTTTTTTCCATAGTTTTCCATCCTATGAATCCACTTCCTCCCTAACACTTGTAGAATCATCATCAGTAATAGACAAACAAAAATTTAAACGGAAATAAGGTGGAGTATACCTTTCCAGTAGATTTTTTTCCCACACCGATATCCTCAATATCGAAGTATTAAGATCTTATTCTTCTGTAGAGTTTTATTCATCATTCTTTGGATCAAACTCTATTTTCTCTTGTTCTTCCTTATTTGGTAGGAATTCTTGTTTGGCAACATCGTTCATTTCTCTAAATACCACATCTCGGCTATACACAACCTTCTTAGTTTCTGGGTTCCAAAGATTATAACCTTTGAGACCATCTTTATACCCAATACATATACAATTTTCATCCTTCTTATCTAGCTTACTCTTGTTTTCCTTTGGAACATGAACACAGGCCTCACATCCAAATACCTTGAGATGTGTGAGAGAAGGTTTCTTACCATTCCATACCTCTTGTGGAGTCTTGTCATCCAGTGTTGATGAGGGTGATTTGTTGACCAGGTAACATGCAATATCCACTACCTCTACCCAAAAATATTTCCCTAAGTCGACACCAATGAGCATGCACCTTGATTTTTCCATCAGCATCACGTTCATCCTTTCTACAACTCCATTCTGATGAGGTGTAAATGGAGTAGTATTCTACCTTGATATACCACACTTATATAATTATTCAAATTCATTCCCACATAACTCTCCCACTGTTATCTTTCCTCAAGACCTTAATTCTTTTCTCTATTTGATTCTCAACAAGAGCCTTAAACTATTTAAACCTATCAAAGACTTCAAAGTTCTTCCCGAGGAAATATATCCAAGTATTCCTCGAGAAGTCGTCTATAAATGAGACATAGTACAAAATTTTTCCCAATGATGGAACCAACACAGGTCCAAACATATCAATGTGCACCATCTGTAAATTCCTTCTGCCCTCGTTGCACCAGAGGATAATATTACCCGATTATGCTTCCCATACACACAATGTTCATAGAAATAAAAATCGAGATAGAGGTTATACATACCTTCAACCATACCTTTACCTTGTAGTAGTCAAAGACCATTCTCTCCGATATTCCCCAATCTTTGATGCCACAACATAACATTTTCTCCAGAGACTGTAGGAGTTTTTTCTTCTTCTGCTCCAATATTAGGAACAATGGAACTATTACACCCATCACTAATAGTTTTTCCTTGTAGATTATACAAAGTTCCAATATGAACTCCCTTCAACAACACCATTTATCCTCGAACCATCCTGCATGTTTCTTTTTCAAATACCAGTTTTACCCCTGCATTATCCATTTTTCTTATAGAAATCTAATTTATGGAAAATCCTAGGATGTGTAGAACACTAGGTAGTGTTCTAATCCTTTTATATATGAGCCTCAACTTTACTTTTCCTTGTCCTATTATTCTGGTTATCAAGTTATCACCTAAGAAAACATTACCTTCATCATAACTTTCATATTCATAGAACCACTCCCTATGGGGAGTCATATGAAAGGATGCACTCGATTCAACCAACCATGTCTCATGATATTCATGTGTGATTGAAGAAGCCAAGTACACACCCCCTCCTTCTTCCTTGGAGGTATTTTCTTCTATAGAGGGACCACCTTCCGATCCCTTCACTTTCTCAATGCTTTTGGATCTACATTGCTTCTTGAAGTGCCTTTCTTTTCCACATCTCTAGCATACCTTTACAAACTTTCTAGGAGATTTATATCTACCCTTAGACTTAGATCTCCTACTTGAGGACTTAGATCTATTTCTATCCTGGGAGCGTCCTCTTGAAAATAGTACATATGTTTTTTTTCCTTCCATGTTCTTCCATCTCATCTCCTCTGACAACAAGGGTGAGAGCACATCATCGAAACTCAAGGTAGTTGTATTAATACCTATGGCCACAACTAGACTATCCCACGAGTTTGGTAAAGAGAACATTAAATTGATACACTTATCTTCATTTGAAATTTTAATATAAAAAAATAATAATTGACTTACCACATTATTGAAGGCGTTCACATGCTCTGTCACTGAGTCTCCATCTCTCATCCTCAGGTTACACAACTTCTTCCGTGGGAACAATTTATTTACCAGGGACTTATATTGATACAAGTTCCCCAACTTATTCCATAACTCCTTGTTTGTAGCTTCCCCTGACACATTCAGTAATAATGAATATGAGAGACACAATTGGATTGTGCTCTTTGCCTTTCGATCCAAATTTTTCCAGTCATCTATTGTTGCTTCTGTAGGTGTAGAACCTGGATCCACCACGATCCACTGATATCTGTCTACCAACAAATCTTCCACAGCTCAAAACTTTTCCCATTAAATTTATTGATCTCTATTTTTGAACTAATTGCCATTTCTTTTCACGTGAAGAATCAATACTGCAGATCTCCCATTGTAACAAGGCTTATCACAGTCCCAAGCCAAACCCCTGACCACAAAGGAGTCCCCCCTGAAGCCAATAATTTCTCCAATACCAAATGTAGATTTTAACCTTGTACAATTATTTATTGCAAATAAATTTTCAATAAAAGAATAGAAAATATACAAATGGAAAATACACACATTACACAGATATTTTTCCCCTGGAAACCCAAACTGGGAAAACCAACATATTCTATATTCATCCACCTCATACATTGTTTACAATACAATATACATATAGGATCTTGTACTATCCAAAACCATAATCTAGTAACCCATATTAGTCAACAACCCTAATTCCTTAACTGAAAATAGAAAACCATCAGTGAAAAATCATGTGCCGAAAAACCACCCAAAAACATACACGAAAAACAGTAAAAAACAAAATTCAGGGACGTTGCCTTCAAACCTTCATGCAGGGGGATCATGTACCCCTAAAAACCCATTGAACAGGGGGGCTCTGCCCTACTATGACCCCCAAGGAAAGGGGGTGCTCCTCCCCCCTCTAACTCCCCATAAGGGGGGGCCTAGCGTCCCCCCTGTGCACCCGACGTAGCGTAGAAAATAATTGTAGTCATGAAGAGAATATAAAACAGAAAAAAAAAACTTTTAACTTGTCCCTTTTAAAGTATTTTCATCTCCTAAATTTCCACTTCAAATTCAACATCGAGCACCTCGAACTATCAAACTATCGCGTGCAGTTTGACAAAGTCATCCGGTGTGTCGAATTTTGGGAATCAAAGCGTCCTCATATTTTGATTGATGTTGTTCTAATTCCCAATAAATTCTTCCAATATTTCGTACATTTTCGATGTGGATGAATCACCAATTGTACCCAATACTTTGTTGTTGTTTTGAACCTAACCAGGATCTCGTTTGTGAGCATCCTGAAGCCATATTCCTCTGCTCCCCGACCTTTTTGGATTCTCTGATGTACTTGATTTTTTATGACACATGATGATATTTCTCAGACAATTTCATCATGTATTTGTAAGCTATGAGGCCCATCAACATTTCCTCCTGATAGCCAATTATCTAGGTCTTAAAACTTTCTCTTTCAGACTTAAATTGACTATAGATCTCTTCGAGATCACCTCTCATGAATCCAACTTCTTGCGTGGTCTCCAAGTAATATTCCACTTGATGCATGAGCTGCACTAACTCAAATATCATAGAGTTAGCTTCATGCTCATCCTCTCTTTCCCTGTCCATGGTGGCACTAGATATAGCCATGTCTGCTCCCAATAGTTCGCTCACCTTAGATTGCTTAGCATCCAACAGGGTCTCTTCTGTGGTAATTAACACTACATTATCCACAGTGAGTGACCCAGGGATGATTTTAGGGGCTAAATTTCGCTCATGGGCTAATTTTCCATGGTTTTCCAAAAACAAGATTCACTATTTTAAAAATGATTCGCCCAAATTCTATAAAATAAAATTATTTTACCTTAAAAATCGCCAAAATTTTATAAAAACTATATAAAATACTTATAAATTTGAATATTTTTTCAAAAATATCACCAAACATTTATAGTTGACCTATGAAGGATTAGTAATATTCGCCAAGGTTTCTACATTTTAAAATAAATTTCCATCCTTAAAATCATCCCTAAGTGAGTCTTCTTTTATTTCCTTTCCTTATTACCATCACTCACCTCTTTCTGTCATAAGATATAGCTTGGACATCATCCACCTCATCCACATGTTATGAAATCAGCTGGTCACCCCATGAGAAGGCATTTCCTAAGTTTCCCGGTGTATGAAAATGCTTAAGCAATGCCTCCCTGCCTTTTTCGACTCCTATCTTAATGTGAGAATCTCCAAAGTGATCAATGTTGGAGGTATTTTACATGACCCCTTATGCTATGGTGTCTACCTTAGTCGTTGACCCTGGGAGTGTAGAATGTGATGCCAATCCTCTCTCGATATTTTTGGATCCTTTGTTACTCTCCAACTCTTCATCAACCACTCCTTTTCTAGCGTTACCCCCTGATGAATTCTCAGCATCGAGGTTCCCTTGTTCTTCCCCTTTTCCTTATTTTTCATTCTTTGTGATGTCAGTCATGTTACCATCCTCATATTTATTCCCAGGGATGATTTTAGGGGCTAAATTTCGCTCATGGGCTAATTTTCCATGGTTTTTCCAAAAATGAGATTCGCTATTTTAAAAATAATTCGCCCAAATTCTATAGGATAAAATTATTTTACCTTATAAATCACCAAAATTTTATAAAAACTATATAAAATAGTTAGAAATTTGAATATTTTTACAAAAATATCGCCAAACATTTATAGTTGACATATGAAGAATTAGTAAGATTCGCCAAGGTTTCTACATTTTAAAATAAATTTCCATCCTTAAAATCATCCCTGTTTATTCCTTAGATTTTATTTTTTCTCTCTATCTCTTGGCTCATTTTGGCCTTTGTTACAACCTTCCCCTCTATCTAATGACTATGAGGTTCGATTTGAAGAGGTGATATGGACTTCAGTTGTATTCAGACTCACCTATGTGTCCAAATGTTTCTTTCCTTGGGGTAATTGTGTGTCCAACATCTTTGTTACTGCCTCATTCAAAATAGGAACTACAAGATACACCTCCTATACATCACTATCATATACCTTGATCAAATCAACAATAACATGAGCCACTCCCCTCAAGAAGAATGGATTTTTTGAATTTGCAGTTGTTGGCTCGACTTTTGGTTCTCCTCTAGGTGTTCACTCTAAACTATGTTTTTCATTTTATTCCCCAATTGAAGTATTTCCAGGGTTTTCCAGCTCCCCTTCTTCTCTAAGTGTGACTGGGGTTATTACCACAAATGTTATTTATGGTGCTATGACAATCTCCCTTTGTAGTTGAATTATTCTTTTTGCTTCTTCTAAGAGTTTTTGTGCCTCCAACCTATATGTTGTCTACTCTGAACCTGCAAGTTGTGCTTGTGCCACTAAATCAATTATTTTCTCTAAAAATTCTAATTGTTCATCCCCAATCAAGGCCATGAACCTAACTAGATTCAATTTTTATTTTCTTCGTAATACTTCATCCCAGTCCAAGGCATTCTCAGTGAATATTTCATCCTCAAAATCATCATGCGCATATGACCAATGGGATATCCCCTGATTAGCATGCTCAACTGATACTCAAGGGTCGTGTTTTGTATATCTCTCGATAAAAAAATGATACTCCATTTGACTCTAAGTTTCTTTTATGGCCTGTGTAGTGTCCTTCATGAAATGTTAACCTACATAAAACCCATAGGGGATAAATACCCTTTTATTTTCTTTTACCAAAGAAGCATTGAACCGTTGTAAATTGGTCTGGTAGAAAATCCCCCCCAACACTAGTTTATCGAGCACATGGATAGGAAGTAGGTGTGGTGCACCAGTGGCTCCAAAAATTATTATATATGTGATTCTTTCCTCTAGATACCAATGCCCAATATTGGATATCACTTTCCTTGTTGATTCTAAGAGCCTTGTCCAATCACATTTAAAGATCAATGAGTGCACCTGAGTTATAAATCCATCACATATTACAAATATTGATCTTTTGTACCTGTTACCCATAGGATGTTGAAATAAACATGTACCGACAATTCAAAGATATTCCATCTTAGGCTCAAACTTGAGAATACATTTCTAGCACATATCACATCTAGGAGATAAGATGCCATGCAGAATTCAAGAGTTTCTCTGGTTTTTGGGTTTTGGGCTTCCTCTATCCTGGTGCTCAATTGCTTAGAAATAATAGCACCCATTTAAATATGCTTCCATATATATCTACTGTATAATAAAAAGGAATCCAAGCCTCAGAGAACTTGGAGCAATCATTTTCCCCATATAGACAACATAATAGGGCGATCAAGAGAATGTAAGGTTCTTGGAGGTTCACCGTGTTGTACCACCCTAAGGCCCGATTCAAACATTTCTTGCCTTCCCTCTACTAGGATGCCAACAATAGAATGGTATTATGGTGTTCATAGAATGCCACAATAAAATCCTTGTTCAACCTGACTTTAGTGTCCGATACACTCTCCATGTTTGATATTTAGCAATCATTTCTCTACATCGGCATGATGGATGATCCGTTCTAGAGTTTTCACACATGGTAAAATAGGGGTCCTAGCTGCTACTATATATAATGAAAAACACCTAATTTTCTGGAACATTTGGTCATCCATCTCCCTCACCTTTGGGTCGCTACAAGGCATGAATTCTGGGATATCTTCATATTGAAAATTTTGTTATATAAATCAATCCAGGAGGGTAGGGTTACCTTAGATGTCATGTTATTTTCTATATCTTTGAAAAGTGAAGGCGAGCTCCTTGGCTTCTTCTGTGACATTTTGACCATCGGCTCTACCTTTGGGGAAAAATCCATCTTCTTAGCAACCGAGTTGGATGCCTCTCCCACTCGCTCATTTCCTATCTTCAGTGATCGGTGAGTTACTGGTCATTTGGGTGGCATATTTCCTGCAATACAACAACTTAAATCAATATCACTTCTATCAAAAGAACTGCAGAGGTAATTATCATAAATACTTACGCATGAATATTTTTCTGAGTCGAGTACTCACCAGTCCCGAGCTTTGTGATCAATAAAACACAAATCAATCCTTAAGTGAAACTGGATCAAACGTGAGTTATCATGAAGCAATTAAAAAATTATGTGCGAATTATGGAATTGTTCATAAATACATTCAAATAAATATCAGTTATCCCCTCACAACTGAACTCATTACCCTTTAGTATAGAGAATCTACTGTGAATATTTATTTATTTCTTACATCGTATGTCGGCCTTAGAAGTAAATGTGATGAGTGAATCAACAACACGAAGGGATGTTGGAATGGAATATCACGTATTTCAAACGATCATTGATAGGCGCACAACAACATTTACGATCAGGAGTTGGGAATTCTACTCATTTGAGGCTTTACAATAATTACACATGTTCAAATCTTCGATCATGGTGGAGACAGAGGTATAATGTTCTAGTGCATGTAGTCTGATCGGGATATGGACGTAGCATCTATTAACCAGTTGAAATTATCAAAATGTGTGCATATGGAAAATCTATAGATGGACGGTCCTGATGATTTCAAAGGTCTTCAAAGAGACCCAACTGATGGCCCATACTACTCATCAATAATTATTGATTGGGCATCGACAAGGAGAGGGGCGCACATTGAAGGATAATTTTTGTATTTTTCTGATCTGTCGACATCGACGTCTATCGACATTCCTCGTCCACCTCATTGTTTGCATTTTTTTTCATGTGAGAAACATTGGGTGCCGATGGCCGATGTTGATCAGCATCGACAACTGTCTCTTGGATTTGTCGGAAAGTGTTTGTTTGTTGATATTGCCAGCGCCCAACACTCATGACGTTGGTCCTTTTATGAGTGAGTTGCGCATTCATGTGATTGCTATTTGAAATGACTAATGTCGGCTCGATGTTAATCGGTGTTGGTGTGCTTGAGAATGTATCACATAGATTGATGCTTTTATTGGTCCGGTCGATGCCTGATATTTATTGGCATTGATGTATTAGATCAGTGACCGTTGGGTGTCAGATAACTTTTCTTCTAGTAGTGATGTTGAAGACATTTCTAGGAAAATTGTTAAGTATCTTATTTTTTTTTTCTCTTGTGCAAAATATGAGAATTGTTTTGGGATTTTCTTGGTTTTGTAAAGGAATGCCAAGCTGTAAGAAAAACAAATAGACTAGGAAAAATGGTAAATATGCAACTTCAACAAAATCAAAAGGAGACAGTCCAAACAATAAAAGAAAAAGTGGTACCCAAAAATTGAAACTTTTAACGGTGTGTTGAGTACTCAACAAATGGTGATTCAATGGTAGAAGCCAAAATCTATGTTTATCCTTAATGATACTTAATAGACACTTTGGGATTTGGCTATCATCTTGAGACAATGACCCACATATGACTCACAAGTATGCATAAAAATAACTTAGGAGACATCCTCATCGACCACTCATGGGTATTCATCCGATTCATTCGTCTTTCCATAAAACCAATGAATTATACCTTCATATCAAGAGTTGAGTTGGAACTCATGATTGTCCAGGAGACATGGTGTTGTTACTTTTCCCAAGTTAAAAACCTCACCACAGTTTTTCTCCACTGCCCGTGAGTGTCCATATCCCCAACAGAGTCACCTCGATATCATAGGCCTTGCTCCGCTGCCAATGAGCATCCATATCCTCAGTGATGATGTATGCATACCCTCCCAAATTACACTTTCCAGCTTATTATTTTGCATTTTTTATTCGTTGTATATGTGTCATGAATGAAGTAGGAAGGAGGATATATGTTTCTTGGTGGAGGATCATAACCTTATTCTTCTTCTTCCTTTCCTTTCCTGAATAGTATGAGAATTGACTCTGCTCTATCTGGGGTATTGGCCATACTTTCCTTTGTTCCATTACATTCGGTATTTCCAGACCATGAGGTATGGAACTTGCCTATTCCCTGATTAATATGTATACATAAATGTGAATCATTGATGCGTTGAAGTCTCTGGACTAGAGAACCTTCTCCTAACTGGTCTGCAAAATTTTAAAATTTGAGAGACAAAGACTTGGTTTCAACAGATTGCACCATAATTTTAACATAGAACATCCCTATGATCATAATACAATCAAAATCAATCAAAACAAGAGAATCCAATCATGAAAAGGAAAGAAAAAAATTGAAAATTGAAAACCATCAAACTCAAAAACAAATTGAAAGAAATAAAAGTAAACTATAATACATGAGATTGTCTTCAGGATTGCTACAAAAATAAACGTTTTAGGGCTTGTTCATTGGTGGGAAGAGATTCAATCTCCCCCCTAAGGTTCTACAAATGATATGCACCTACCCCAATCTTCTCAACAATTTAAAAAGGTCCAAGCCACAATTTTTGGAAATTTGAATGTATCCCCTTTGGCTCGTTGATTTTACCCCACTTGAGAACTAAGTCCCCCACTTTGAAATTATTATCCCCAAACTTATGTTTATAAATTTTTTTTTTGACTATCTATTGATGGGATGCAAACATCCACCTAGCCTCTTCGCGTTCTTCTTGAACTATAAGGAGGGTGTCAATCCTCTGTTGCATGTTCGATAAGAGTTGTCCTCTTGAGGACTAATAAAGTTGCAAAGATGGGTGGTATAGGTTAGTTGGTAGGATGGATTCTTTCCCATACACCAGAAAGTAGGGAGAATTCCTTAGAGATTCCTTAGGGGTTACCCTATCAACCCATATAGCATTATGAAGTGCATTGTTCCAGTTTTGATGATTTTCAACTGTTGTCTTCTTAAGGATTCTTACCAGGTTTTCATTAGTAGACTCGTTGATGTCATTCCCTTGTGAATAATAGTTGGAAGAGTACTATAGAATAATCTCTTTATCTAAAACAAATTCAATTAAGAGAGTAGAAGAGAAATATGAAGCATTATCAAATACCATAATAGAAGGTACCCCAAATCTTGTCCTGATGTGTTGCTCCAGAAACTATATCACTACTTATTCATTGGCATGAGTGAGGGGAATAAATTCTGACCACTCGTAAAGTAGTCAGTTTCTGTAAGTATGTATTTATGTTGTTTTTACGAATTCATATTTATGTCTCCTATTATGTCTATCCCTCATTGCTCAAAAGGTCTAGAAATTGTCATTGGTTGCAAAGGGATGGATGCCCTTTTCTCTTTTCCAACACTAAATTGACAAACTTTTCATTTCCTAACATATGCATGCACATCCCTAAATAAAGTTGGCCAATAATATCCTTCTCTTAAAATTTTGTGGGTGACGGTTTCTCTTACGAAATGTCCCCCCGTCGAACCATCATGAAGTTCCTATAACACTCTCTCAGAGACATCTTTTTTGAGGAATCTTAGCAATACACTGGCATAATTCCTTCAAAAAAGTACAAAATTAATGAGACAATACTCAACGGATTTTAGCCTGAGTTATCTCCTTTCCCTAGGCCTTAAGTGTTCAAGGCAGGTGTCATCATGCAAGAAATAAGATAAGTTGGTATACCAAGAATCCTGCTCAGGTGGGATATACATTACTTCACTACACCATAGGGAAAACTCATTATCCAAACCTGAATTATCTGGTTCCCCTAGGTCTTGGGATTCTACAACCAACTTACATAACCCTTGGCCCATAACTATCTTTGCTAGTTTAATGTTTTGATTGAATTCTTGGATGATCGTTATCCAATTACCTCTCATTTCTCCCATTTCCTGTTGTGTGAAAATCAACCTCATTGTTGGATGGGGCATTATAACCTTAGTATGGTTCTTGAGGATATAAGCTATGAAGTGTTTTACTGCCTTATAGACTGCGTAAACCTGTTTGTCAATGGAAGGGTAATTAATATCAGGTCCTTGGAGGTTTTTTTTATCATAAATGAGATAGGGGCCTCATCGTTCTTGTCATCCTTTTGAGTGAGGACTGCAGCTAGGGATTGATTGGTGGAAAAAATGTAAAGGAAGAAATCCTTGCTGAAATCGAGACTCCATAAAACAGGGGCTTGGGAAATGGAAGTTTTGATTTCATTAAAGTATTTTCTCCCTTCCTCACTCCATTTAAATTCTACATCTTTCTGTACCATCCTTTGTAATGGTTTGACTATCTCTCCGAAATCAAGTGTGAATTTCCTTACGGAATTAATTTTCCCAAAGAAATATTGCACGACCTTCTTGTTATGAGGCAATGGGAGCTGTGAGATGGCCTTTACTCGTTTGAGGTCAACATTGATTCCATATTTATAAATAATGTGGCCTAATATTTTTCCTTCCCCCACCCCGAATATAGTCTTTTTTGGGTTCAGATGTATTATGTACTTCATGCATCTTTTGAAAATTTGGGTGAGATGAGCGATGTGTTATGTTATATTCTTGGAGTAAAGTATGACATCATCTAAATAGACCACTACACATTTTTTTAGAATTCCTATGAAGGCCACATCCATGGATCTCTAGAAGGTTTCTCCTGTATTAATCGGTCCAAATGGCATGCGTTTATAGGTGAAAGTACCCCACTTAGTGCGAAAATGTTTCTTCAATCTATCTTCCTCTGACACCAAAACCTGGTTATATCTTGAGAATCTGTCTAGAAGTGAAAAAAACTTAGATATAGATACAGTCTATTGGAGTTGCTCCATAAGAGGAATGGGATATTTATCTTTTTTTAAGCCCTGTTCAGGTTTCTGAAGTCTACACACAAAAAAAAATTTCCCTGACTTAATTTTAATGGACACTAGGTTGGCTACCCATGTGGAATGCCTCACTTGAAATATGATCTTGGTGCTTATAATTGTTTTTATATCTTTCTACATCATAGGTTCAAGGGATAGATGAAACTTCCTTATTTTTTGTTGGAACAAATTGACTTTAGGTCTTAGTGGGATGGTGTGTTGGATGATTCTGGTATCGTACGTTTTCAAATATTTGTAAGACCAGGAAAAAACATCCTGGTATTCTATAAACAACTTTAGGTTTTCTTTATTTTCCTCAGGGGATAATGATTTCTCGATTTTAATATTCTTAGGGTCATCGGTAGTTCCTAGATTAATAACTTCATAGGAAGGGAAATAACTGCTCGTTTTGACATTCTTGGGATGTTTAAACTTCTCTC
The DNA here is from genome assembly GCA_032191745.1 of Picea mariana. Lineage (NCBI taxonomy): Eukaryota > Viridiplantae > Streptophyta > Pinopsida > Pinales > Pinaceae > Picea > Picea mariana. Next base: position 15,764 of record JASDQU010817047.1, on the reverse strand, counting down.
ATAAATCAAAGAGGTTTTCGAGGTTGACCACTCCTTTAGGTATAGTATGAAGTTTGGGTTCATTTGATGTGTTGCTCCTTACTTCATTATTCTCTCTATCTTTGTGCTCAGTGTGTATTTTCTTGAAAACTTCATCATCAATGGCCAAATCCTTAAAGCTTTCTTCATTAGTAAAAAAGGATATTATTTGTTCATCCCCTTCAAATACCATCCAGGTAGTGATGTTGTATGGTACATAAGGTTTGTATAAAAACTCTATAGTGAACCTAGAGGCTTCATAGTATTCCAAGGGAGATAATATCGAGGTTTTTGTGGCTAGGGAATCAACCAACGTATTTTTAGATCAAGGAATGGTTGTGGTGTTAAATGCCTGAAACTTTTCTGTCAATCTGTGAACTTCCTCCTGATAATTCCTTAAATGAGGGGAATTGCAATGAATAGTGTTCTTTACCTATCTGATGATGATCTATGAATCACCAAAGGTGACTAGTTCCTTGATATTCAGGTCAATGGCTTTCTTAAGTCCTTGAACTAGTGCCTCGTATTCAACGGTATTGTTTGTGCATTTGAACTCCAATCTACATGAAAAAAACTACACTTTCATGTTGGGTCAATGAAAATGCAGCCCGCACCGGCCCCTTCTTGGGATTTTGATCCGTTGAATAATAAAGTCCATATATCAGAAGTGAATTTCCTTTTCATATTTTACGATCTGAGTGTGAAGATTGTATTCAGGTTTACTACATTGCTCAACTATTTTGGGATTGTCTTGCAATGAAAAATTTGACCTTTGCGAAAATAATACTTCGGATAAGCTTGGTGAGAAATTACCAAAGTCAGAGTCGCAAGAATAATTTCCTAGGATCGAGAATTCAGTAGAGGAAGATTCGTTAGGATCTTCCAGGTCAGTGATGGTGTGCTTCAAATACTTTTCCAGGTTAATCCTAATCATGTTAGGATTTCCCTTCAATGGTAACCACAAGTGGGACCAATCCATTATGAAATATTCATGTAATGTTTTGGATCAATACCTACTTAAAAGCATCCCATAAGCTTATGGAATATCTAGAATTATGATGTCTATGACTTGGTGGAATTTTGGATTCGAGGCAATCTGGATCATGACATCCTTCAATTCACCAATTACCTTAACTTCGGTTCTATTTAGCTGAATAAAATGCATGCCACATTTTTTAGGGGTAGCATTCAACTTATTACATATTGACAGAGGCATGACATTCAAAGAAGCACCAAATTCAACTAAACAAATGTGCGGATTTCTTTTGTAGATTTCGAAGGTTAACAAAGACGGTGGGACAGTTGATCGAGGTTTGTTATTGGCAGACACTGTATTCACATTAGGCCTTCTAGCTTCTCTAGAGTTTCCTTTCTCGGAGCATAGGATTTGTGTTAGGATTTAACATGAGCTTGTCATCCTCTTCCAAGGCTTGTAGCAGTAGATCCTTCTGCCAAGGAATTATGCATAAGTCAATTACAAAATGTTGGCTTTCAACTTTTTCAAGTCTTCTACCACATTATATTCTATTTTTGTTGTTTTTTGAACCTGTAACTTTGGGGCCGGAATAAGTGGTTGGGTCGGTTGAACCGAGGATAATTGTTTCTTGTACCTCTTAGGAGCTTGTGCTATGACATGTTGATTCTGCATGATGGGTCCTTTGCTCCTAATTTTGACTGTTACAAATTCATGTAGTTCCTCTTCTTCTAGAGGGATATCATAATATTATGTATGGTTGTCATCCCACATAACCATATTTGTTTGCTTGGGTGGCTCATTAACCTCATCTTCTGCAGTATTTGATGTTTGGTCATTGGGTTGTACAGTTAGAGAAACACCATCCAGGAAATGGTTGGACAATAATTTCATGGCATTAACCCATTGAGGGTAGTCCTTTTCTAAATGATGTTATTGATGGTAATTACAGTAAGAATCAGAGGCCACTTCCCCTAAATAGATGTTCAAGTTAGAAGGTGGGGGTTTCTATGGATATAAACAATGGAGGTCTTCTAAAAAAAGGTTTGTAGGGTCTAGGGTTTGATGTGCCTTCCCATGAGTTCCTTTTCATGTCTATAATTTCGTTAGATAGTTTCTTAACCATCCTTTGTAAATGTTCCAAGTCAATGTTATCCTTTTCAATGCTTTGTTCTGTTGGTTTACTTGGTGGTCGTGTTAGTAAGATTCCCCTCATGGGTGGTTGTTGTGTTTCCTTCTTCGACAAGGAGATTTGGCTATTTTTGTAGCCTTTAATTTGAAATTCAATAATTTTGGCTTCCTCAAAATTCTCAACCTAAGTAATTTTAGTAGCCCTCTTGACGAAAATAAAGATGGAGGTTGGTAATGCATTAGCATATACCTCAATTTGTAGTTCTTGGGTAGGTTTAACATCAGGTTGAAATTTTTTAAGGATTGTTGTGAATCTTTGATTAAAGTCTTTGACCTTCTCTTTGGGACCCATGGTGGAAAAAAAAAGCTGAGCCATCAAGGCCTCGATAGTTGTCTCTTCAACAAACTTATCCAGAAATTCCTTCTAAAATTCCATCCATCTATTAATGGATCTGTCCGGGAGATTGAAATACCATGTCGAATCCGCGTTCTCGAAAATGTGAGGGAACAATATGCACACTACATCCTCATGCTGGAAATTCATCAATATTATTGCCAATATGAATTTCTTGATGTGATCTTTGGGCAACCTGGAGGTCTCAAGATCATATTTTGGGAGAAGTTTCTCTGGGTGCCTAGGCAAATGGTGTAGTCATCCTGGTATGGCCAGGGCATCCCTATCTAGCCATGGTTGGTTGTTGGAAGATTGATCATTACCTTCTGGGATTTATTCATTGTTATTTTCCATTTAGTCTAACCCATTATTTGATTCCTCTAAGTTGGATTCGGCTTCTTTGGATCCATAACTTTCAATATTAGAGTGTGTACTTGATGCTGGGGTGACAATAGTGGTTTCATGAATAAAAATAAGGGGATGGTCGATTTCAGTTAAGGAGAAATCTACTATATCTTCAACCCTATGGAAAAAAGGTGTGATCCAGGGTATCCACTTATAGTATGGAAGTTTGTTTCCTGCAAGGAAGAAACAAGGCTAATGGAAGTGCTCCTATTTGATGAGCATATGCTCTGGTGATCCTCCTAAATGTGTTGATTTTGTCGTGAGGAATCACATAGCGAGATTTTGGCTGAAGGTACGAGTAGTATTTAGCGTGTGGTGACTCATGGGTAGTAGGGGTACCTTCAATATTAAGGCTATCCTAAGAAGGACTAGCCATGTGTGTGGTTTGTTTTGAATCTATAGGTTGTTTGAGGTAAGTTTCTATTGAAAGAACTATTTTGACCAACCATGCATTCAATCAGGCCCTCCTTCTAGCACCAATTCTGTTGAGGGGTCAAAATTACCTTTAACTCAACAGTAGGAATCATGCCCAGAGACGATGCCCAATTAGACTCTTCCCTATTTAAGGTAGCATGATTCTATGGATGAACAATCTGGAAAGTTTCGATGGAATTTATTTTGGGTCTAAGAATGGATCTTCTAGACTCATTTTGTTATTAGTTTATTTAGGAAGTATTCAATAACTAAATTCAGAAGAAGGTTGAGTGCGGATTAACCTTTACCAACAACATGCAAATGATATTTCTTTCCAATCTATATTAAACAATGATATTTTTCTATTAATAAAACAACAAATATCATCTAAGAAAGGGAATCGTATGCGCTAATAACAAGTAGCTGGAAATAATTTTGATTACAGTATAACACAACTTATTTTAAAACATTGTCAAAATTTATACCAATATCCATTCAACAATCATAATCATTTAATATAGCTTAAACACATTTACAATATTACTAAATAGCTCAGAGTAGACAACTATATGCATAACAATCCACAGACTACGCTAATCCACAAACTTTGGAAGAAATTTGTCTTCGGCTCAAGATGAGCTTCAATATTAAAATCCAAAATAGTTTTCCATCTAACTATAATCTATTACACAAAACCGTCGATCCTTCAAAACAAGGTCGACCTCTTTATTTATACAAAAATATCATGCAAAAAATTAACAACAATGTTCACTTAACAGAAGAAAACAAAAGATAAAGTGGAGTGTGTCCACGTGGAAGCTATCAGTTAGCTTCCATCATCTCAAAGGGTTCTCTCTGTCATACTCAGACCACCAGGAGAATAGATCCTCACATGTATGAAAATATGGGGATTGATGTTGCTCCATCGACATGCTGATTTTATACTTCATTTCCATCACCTAGTATTTGAATTTGTTCACCTCAGAGCCTAGATCCCACAGGACCCATGCTACCCTGATCAGTCCATTGGTTAATATCTTAACTTTTCCCTTTTCAAGTATTCATATATCCTGAACTTCCGCTTCAAATTTAGCATCGAGCTCCTCGAACTATTAGACTATCACGTGCAGGTTGAAAAAGTCACAGGGTGTGTTGAATTGTGGGAATCGAAGGTTTGGCATCTTTGGATTGATGTTGTTCCAATTCCCAAGACATTATTCCCATATTTCTTTCATTTTCTAATGTGGCTCAATCATTGTACCCAATACTCTGTTGTTTTTTTGAACCTAACCAAGCTCTCGTTTATGAGCATCTTGACGCCATGTTCCTCTGCTCCCCAACCTTTATGGATTTCTTGATGTACTCAATTTGTTCTAAAACGTGATGAGATTTCTCGGACCATTTCATCATGTCTTTGTAATATATGATGTCTATCAACATTTCCTCCTAATAGCCAATGATCCGGGTCATAAACATTTCTCTTTCAGAATTAAATTGACTATAGATCTATCTGAGCTCAACTCTCATGAATCTAATTACCTATGTGGTGTCATGGTAATATTCCACTTGATGCCTATGTTTCACTAACTCATCTCTCATAGAGCCAACTTCACACTCATTCTCTCTTACCCTGTCCATGGTGGAACTAGATATATCCATGCCTGCTCCCAATAGTTTTCTCACCTTAGACTACTTAGCATTCAACAGGGTATCTTCCGTGGTAATTAACATTGCGTTGTCCAGAGTGAGTCTGATCTTCTTTCCTGACCTTCTTACCACCACCTACCTCTTTCTTTCATAATATATAGATTGGACATCATCCACCTCATCTACAGGCTCTGGAATCGGCTGGTCACCCCATGAGAGGGAATTTACTAAGCTTCTTCTTTTATGAAAATCCTCAAGCACTGCCTCCTTACCTTTTCTGGCTCCTAACTTAATGGGTGAATCTCCAATGTGTTCAATGTTGGAGGTATTTTCTGTGACCCCTTCTGTTGTGGTTTCTACCGAAGTAGTTGATCTTGGGAGTGTGTAATGTGTTGACGGTCCTATCTAGATATTTTCATATCCTTTGTTACTCTCCAACTCTTCATCAACCACTCCTTTGCTAGCGTTACCTCCCGATGAATTATCAGCATCGAGGTTCCCTTGTTCTTCCCATTTTCCTTTTGTTTCATTCTTTTTGATGTCAACATTTCTAACATCAACATATTTATTCCTTAGAGTTTATGTTTTCTCTCTATCTCTTGGCTCATCCTGGCCTTTGTTACAACCTTCCCCTCTATCCAGTGTCTGTGAGGTTCAATTTGAAGAGGTGATATGGCCTTTAGTTGTATTCATACTTTCCTTTGTGTCCAAAGGTTGTCGTCCTTGGGGTAATCGTGTGTCCAACATCCTTGTTACCGCCTCATTCAAAATAGAAATTGTAGGATACACCTCCTCTACGTCACTATTGTATACCATGATCAAATCAACAATATTAGGATCCACTCCCCTCAAGCCCGATGGATTTGTTGAAATTGCAGTTGTTGGCTCAACTTTTGGTTCTCCTGTAGATGTTCTCTCTGAACTCTTTTATTTATTTTATTCCCTAATTGAGGTATTTCCATGGTTTTCTATATCCCCTTCTTCTCTGAGCGTGACTGGGGTTATTACCACAGATGTTATTTCTGGTGCTATGACTGTCTCCCTTTGTAGTTGAATCATTCTTTCTTCTTATTCTAATATTCTTTGTGCCTCTGAATTTTTTGTTGTCTGCTATGAACCTTCATGTTGCACTTGTGCCACTGCCTCAATTGTTTTCTTTAAAAAGTCTATTTGTTCATACCCAAGCAAGGCCATGAACCTAACTAGGTCCGATTTTTATTTTCTTTGTAATACTTGATCCAAGTCCAAGGCATTCTCCGTGAATATTTTTCCCTAAAAATCATCGTGTGCATATGGCCAATGGGATATCACCTAATTAATATGCTCAACGACCAGTTTCCTAGGGTCATGTTTATTGTATCCCCCAGTAAAAATCTTGTACTCCTTTTGGCTCTGAGCTTCTTGTCTGGCCTGTGTAGTGTCCTTCACAAAATGGTAACCTACATAAAACCCATAGGGGATAAATACCCTTTTCATTTATTCTACCAAAGAAGCATTGAGCCATTGCAATATGGTATGGGAGTAAATTCCCCCCAACACTAGTTTATCGAGCACATGGATTGGCAACAAGTGTGTTGCACCAGTGGATCCAAAAATTATGATATATGAGCTTCTTTCCTCTAGATACCAATGCCCAATCTTGGATATCACTTTCCTTGCTACTTTTAAGAGCCTTGGGAAGTCTTGTTTAAATATCAGTGACTACACTCAAGCTATAAATCCATCGCATATTATAGAGGTTGAGATTTTATACATGTTCTCCCATAGGATGTTGAAATAAACATGTAACAACAATTCATAGATATTCCAACTTAAGCTCAAACTTGGTAATACATTCCTAGCACATATCATATCTAGGAGATAATATGCCATCTATAATGTAGGGGTTTATCTGGTTTTTTTATTATGAGATTCCTCTATTCTGGTGCTCAATTGCTTAGAAATAATTTCTCCCTAGTTGAAGATGCTTCCAGATATAGCTATTGTATAATCCAAAGGCATCCAAGACTTGGATAACTTGGAGAACTCCTTTTCCCTGTATAGACAGTAGATTAGGGCCATCAGGAGAATGTAAGTTTCTTGAAGGTTCATCGTGTTGTACCACCCTGAGGCCCAATTAAAAAATTTATTGTCTTCCCTCCACCATGATGCTAGAAATAGATTGGTATTATGGCATTCATAGAACACCACAACAAAATCCTTGTTCAACCTGACTTCGACGTCCTTAATTTTTTAGTATGTGCCTACTTCTATTAGCAAGAAGATGTCGATACACTCTCCCTATTTGTTATTTAGCAAGTATTTCTCTGCGTTGGCATGATGGATGATCCATTCTAGAGTTTCCACACACGGTAAAATAAGGGCCCTAGCCGCCACCATATATAATGAAGAATGCATGATGTTCTGGAACATTTGGTTATCCAACTCCCTCACTTCTGGGTCGCTATGAGGCATGAATTCTAGGAAATATTCATAATGAATTTTGTTGTATAAATCAATCCAGGAGGGAATGGTTACCTTATATGTCGTGTTATTGTATGTATCTTTGAAAAACAGAGGTGGGCTCACTGTCTTCTTCTGTGAAATTTTAACCACCAACTCCAACTCCGCCTTTGAGAAAAACTCCAACTTCTTAGCAGTCGAGATGATGCCTCTCTGAATTTCTCATTTCCTACCTTCAGGGTCTTCAGTGATTGGCAAGTTACTAGTCATTAGGGTGGAATATTTCCTGCAATACAACAACTTAACTCAATATCCCTTCTATCAATAGAGTTGTAGAGGAAATTATCACAAATACATGCGCGTGAATATTTTCCTGGGTCAAGTACTCACTAGTCCCGAGATTTACAATAAATATAGCACAACTGAATCCTTAGGTGAAATTGGATAAAATGTGAGTTATCGTGAAACAATTAAACAATTCTTCGTGAATTATGAAATCGTTCACAAATACATTTAAAGAAATATTAGTTATGCCCTCACACTCGAACTCATCACCCTTTAGTATAGAAAATCTACTATAGATCTTTATTTATTTCTTACATCGCATGTGTCAGCCTTAGAAGTAAATGTGATGAGAGAATCAACAACGTGAAGGGACTTTGGAATCGTCTATCAAGGATTTCAAACAGTTGTTGATTGGCGTGCAACAACATTTAAGATCAGGAGTCGGGAATTCTACTCATTAGAGGATTTTAAAGACTTACACATGTTCAAATCGTCGATCCCGGTGGAGACAAGGATATAATATTCTAGTACATGTGGTTTGATCAAGATACTGACACGACATCTATTAACTAGTCGAAATTGTTGGAATGCACGCATATGGAAAATCTACAGATGGATGGTCCTGATGATTTTGGAGGTATTTAGAGAGACCCAACTGACGACCCAGACTCCTCATCAATATTTTTTGATCGGGCATCAAAAAGGAGAGGTGCACATGCTAAAGGATAAGTTTTTTCCTTTCCTGATCTGTCGACATCGACGTTTGGCGTTGACCTCATTGTTTGCACTTTTTTTTCATGTGAACAACATTGGGTGTTGATGGCTGATGTTAATCGGTGTCGGTGACTACCTCTTGGATTTTCCAGCAAGTGTTTGTTCGTTGATATCATCGATGCCCGACACTATCGGTGTCGACCCTTTTATGAGGGATTTGTGCATTCACGCAACTACTATTTGAAACAACCTATGACCGAAGTTAATCGATGTTGGCGTGCTTGAGGATGTGCCACACAGTTCGATACTTGTATTTCTTTAGTTGACGCCCAATATTTATCACCGTTGATGTATTAGAGAAATGACCGTCAAGTGTCAGATAACTTTGCTTCTAGCAGTGATGTTGAAGACATTTCTAGGAAAATTGTTAAGTATCTTGTCTATTTATTTTTTTCTCTTGTGAAAAATATGATATTTTTGGGGGATTTTTTTGGTTTTGTAAATGAAAGCCAAACTTTAAGAATAATGAATAGACCAGGAAACAATGGTAAATATGAAACTTACATAAAATAAAATGGAGACAGTACAAACAATAAAAGAAAAAGTGGTACCAAAAAATTGAAAATTTTAAGAGCATGTTGAGTGTTGAACACCGGGTACCATCCTCCTTAGCGGGCCCTTATTATGTTGGCTTGAAATCACCCTCAAAAGTCATAAAAAACCATAGAAAATTCATGCCATATGCTATCCATAATAGATTTAATTCCTTGTCTTAGTTGGTGAACTCTAAGGAGGAGGCCATTCCTACCCCCATGTATTCTGAGATAGCCAACAAGGAGTCGCCTTCAGTCCAAGAGGTCCCTCAAATTCATTTGAAGAACTCAGAAAACTTGAAGTAAATGGAGGATAAAAGAGTCGCCTTTGAAATTTCGGTGAAAGAAGGGACCGAATCACAAGACCCAAGACAAGAAGACTTGGAATCCTTCAAAGATGTTGAAGTCTCCTAATTCAAATGAAAAATATAACTCATAAATGGAGAGTATATGAGAAGAAGGGAAGGATGATAGATCTTCTGAAGAAAAATTTCCATGAAGATCGGGGAGGAAGGTAACATGTATTGTTAAGGAAGAATAAGCTCATAAATATATTCTACCGGGGTCTCAACAAGCATTTCCAAATATGATGGGTGAAGGTTCAAAACACACCAAGAATAAAAGTGGAGGTACAACAAGTAAAGGGGGTTCTCACCCTAACCCATTGAAATAATGATCTTGGTCTCCTAGAACTGTAGGGGTTTGTTGACTCGCAAACTCGCAACTAGCCACCAGCCTACAAATGGTTGCAAGACATAATTTGAAAATTTTATTATCTATGATATATAAATATTTTAACTATAGGTGGGACCTTTAGAAAGAATGAATGGATGTTTAATTTCAATTATCTCCAGGAATGAACGTCACCACTTTATTGAAATGGTCTCATTAACATTAGGCAGTGATAATATTTCCTTCTTCATTTTGTTATGGGCTTTACTATCAATCTAGTTGCACATAAAAGAAGAAAGGTTATGTTCATACAAACTT
>JASDQU010817046.1:28839-59006 GCA_032191745.1 Picea mariana | reverse complement strand
ACACTCATTCACCCCCCCGTCTAAGTGTGGTAGGTGTGTCCAACAATACCATCACAATTAAAACAAATTAAAGGAAGCTTACCTCTATACCTACTGTCGGTTCCCTTGTTCAGTCTTCTGACAAAATTGGTCACTTCTTCATCATCTTTTGAGATGTCACTATTGTTGCTATGTTCTTTTTCTTGTTTCTTTGATCTTTTGGATGCTTTGAAGGCTGCTTCTTTTACATATGGATTTTCCTGTTCAGTTCTCATTTCATATGATGTGAATATTCCATGTAGTTCATCCATGGTTATTGAGTTTAGATACAATATTTCTTCTAGTCTTGATATCTTAGGATCAAATCTCATAGGAAGAGATATTAGTACACCTTGAACAATTACCGATTCTTTGATTTCTTCTCCCAATCCTATGATTGCATTTACTGTTTCATCGACTTGTAAGAATTAATCTACAATATTCTCATCTTCCTTCATCTTTAGTTGTTCAAATTGACCTCTGTAAGTTTGAAGCTTTTCTGCTTTGACTTTTGAATCTCCTTCATAAATATTTTTAAGTTTGTCCCAAATATCTTTACCGGATTTACAATGTGCAACTTTGGTTAATATTGTTTCACCAAGACCATTCAGAAGTGCATTTGTGGCTTTGGAATTATTCTGACCGAGTTTCACTGCTTTTTCATTTGTTGGTGGAACTACTAGTACTATGTATCTAGCTACAATTAATTGTAAAATTTCAAATCCCTGTTCCTGTATATATGTCTTCATCCTTATTCTCCAAAAATCATACTTCTATTCATCAAACTATGGTATTCCTTTTTTATAAAAGTTGTTTCTCTCCATGATCTACCTTTTAGTGGTTAAAATGATTTATGAAGGAACCTGCTCTGATTCCAATTGTTGGATTACTGAGAGGGGGGTGAATCAATAATAGAGAAATCTAATCATTTTTAACCATATAATCGAAGTTAAATATCAATGTAGAATTATCATCCAATAACTGCAGAGTAAATAAGAAATGAACAAATGAACAATCATACACATACACAATACACCAGTGTTTTACGTGGAAACCCAAAGTGGGAGAAAACCACAGAATGTTTTTTCTTATATGTCTTGAAGAATTACATTCATTGGAAGCACCAACTTCATTTGTTTTCCAGCTGCAACTGGAAGGAGGCTCCAACCCCCTAGTTTCTAAGGCTACAACCTAAGGGAAGCTCCAACTCCTCAATTCTATGGATACAACCAGAAAGAGGCTACAACCCCCTAAGTTCTCCAGCTACAACTGGAAGGTGGCTACAACCAGCTATCCTTGCCCCGTCCAACTGCCCTGACGTATAAGTAGAATGATGGAACCACTGTCACATTACCACTGTGAGCTATACCACTGTACAATTGTACCAACCTGTACCACTGACCTGCAACCAACCTATACCAATAACTTGAACCATGCATAAACCATTCATCTACCTGCACCTCAACCTGTAATCAACTTGTACCATAAACAAGTGCATCAACCATGCACCAACCTGTACCAAACAACCTGTAATAAAACTGTACCATAAACAAGTGCATCAACCATGAAACAACTTGTACCAAACAACCTATACCATAAAAAAGTGCATCAACCATGCACCAACTTGTACCTCAACCTGCAAACCTTCCTTAACTTTAATAATAAAAGACTAACATTTTCTCACATGACTAGTTTTGAATTAGTCAACAACCCTAACTTGAAATAATCATAACTATGTCCCTGTAATGAATAAAGAATTGAAAATAGTACACAATGTTCTTCAGTGTGTTTAATGCGATTCCTCCAGGTTTCACTACTTGGACCCTCTCAGAAAAGGAGTTATAGAAAAAATGACATACCTTGTTGAATTCTGGATTATTCTAGAGAGCGACCTTCTAGAGCATGCCCCGCAAAAAATATTTGTTGTATGGATCAAAAATTTTTACACAACATACTATAGAATGTACACTAATTGACACATTTGGTATTACAGAATTTTGATCTGTTATGAATAAGTTATGACGTTTTTACCCGAAACACCTATTTTAGACTAGTTTCAGGACTAGCCACAAACCCTATTTTCCACGACGTGTAACTCCAAAAATAAAATAACCCACAAGCTGAAATATTTACCACGGATACTTGGATATGTTTCCTCAATGTTCGATCAATTTCACAGTCTGAATCATTCTAAAAACAAAGTTGTGTCGAAAATGGTAAGATGACCTATAAATAACATACCTTAGAGAGCATCATCAAAAGAATTTATCCTCCCTTGAATTTTGGCCTTCTTTACTTCACCATCCGTATGAAATTAGGTTTAGATATCCTTTGGTTAAATCAGTCACCTATAGATATTCAATATGCTCAAGTTTGTTCTAAAATGAGAGAGTCTTGCCTCTTATTTATACTTTCATGTAGCTTCCTTAAGGGGTTACCTTTTAACCATCTTAACCCACTTTCCTTATTTTAGGGTTAACTCACTTCTAATTTCTCCATTAAATCTATTATTGAAATAATTTATTTTGTATTCAATTTGAATTATAGTACACTCATCACTTCACTTTATTATTTACCTTCTAAAATCGCGTAAACCACTTTGACTACTTTGACCTTTTGGGTCTTCTAGATGACATATGAGGGTCCTCCAACTTCGTAAGACCATAACTCTCAAACCGTGAGGAGTTATGTGACATTCCACATACCACCAAAAATGGAATGACATGTAATATCCATATATAATATTATTACCTTCAAATATATTAAAACTCATACCATTATATATGAAACAACCTTGGGTCCATTACCCAAACCTTTGTGCTACCGGAATTCACTACCAAACTTTCTTCAAGGGTTGACATCAATGAGAACCAACCTTAATCAACAGATGTAGGAATGATTGTACCAGAATATGAAAAATATTGGGAGCTATGTATGGAGGATGAAAACAAAGGGGATGATTTAGGGGACGAGATAAAATCATAAAACTCATATGAGGAAGGTAGTCCACATTACAAGGCATCATCTAATGAGTCAATTGATCCCTTGTGTGACATCCCATGCCATGTTGATGAAATAACATTGCATGATTTGGAGAGTTGACTGTTGGTGACAGAGAAAAAAATTGTGTAAATGTTGACAAGGGAAGATGGTGCTCATAAATTTATCAAAGACCTTATGTGGAAAACCCAGATGGAAGATAGGAAAAAGGGAATTGCATATGGATTTACTAGTACCCAATTGTACATCATTGAAGAGGCACTATAGTAGATGAAATTTGATTATTTGTAGTTGTTAATGGACAGGGACCTTTCTCTTAAGTTTGTAGAGGAAAATGAAATGGATATTGAGGATCTTTGTTAAAATATTAGTTTGGCACACTCTTCATAATTTATAGCAGTAGATATTACATCATCTTTGGAAGAAGTGACACATGAGGGTGTGAGTGGAACTCATGATATAAGGGAGGATCCTCTTGTGTTGATTCCACACGAGGATCATTTAGATTTGTAGGTATTTGATGAGAGGTTTGACATGAAGGGTTTTGATCCTACACATGTTTTGCTACAGAGGAGGTATTTCATAGAATTCCTTGTGAACCATCCACCAAGGAAGTATATGCACTAGTTGAATGGGAGATTGAGTATAGGAAATATGTGGATACATCACACTAGGATCTAGGTTTAGTTGATATTAGTGGAGTGATTGAGATAGTGGAAAAAATATGATACATGGTTGTACATGTTGATACGAGGGTGTGCAGTGGTATACAACAATATACAACTGTGTACCGTAGTGTACAATGGGTTTTTGGAATGATTCCCCCGTATATGGATTCCAAACATATCATTGAGTTTGGTTCTCCTAGGATCGATAAATGGATGTATGAGCTTCATCAAGAGGTATATTCCTCGAATATTGATCTTCGAATGGGATATCAAAAGAGCAAGGAAAGAGAGAAGGATACTTGTATGATTTCTCTCAGATGTTACCTTGAGTTCTTGGTCATACCATTTGGATTGACCAATGCACCTGAAAATTTCTAGTATTGCAGGCAGTGGAAGTGGCATATAATGTTATTTTATGATGTCAATGATATTTTTAGCAGGGCATGGAGGGTTCACTCGAGTTAGTGGGGTGAGGCATGAAGGATTATAGCCATGTTAGAGTTATTTTATTTAGGTTATGTGGTCAGAGAACAGGAGGAGATACAAATTGTATTGGATCAGTTCAAAAATAGTTTAGCTGACAGGGTGATAGATGGAATTATTCACTATGGGGGGCCACACACATGTAGTTTTTGAGTCCACACTTAGAGAGAATATTATGAAGGATATGTGTGATTCACCTTTGGCAGGGAATTTTGGGTACTCATATGAATACAAGGCATCGTAGATGACATGCCTACATTCTAGGGAGGTTTTTAAACTCCACAGATTACATGAGTACATTAATGTTGATCGGGATAGAAAATTTCCTGGTACAGTTTGGCAGGATTTGAACAAAATTGAAAACACATAGTTGATTCCTAGAAATTGGTTTCCAGCAGAGGTTGGCATACCAGGAACTCGACTTATTTTGACTCTGATGGTTACCAGTATGGCACTACAATATCTAGATGGTATTGGGAGTGGTGAACTTCCAATTTGGTGGTGGGATATAGTAATTCTTCTGAGTGATAGATTGATTCAAAAAATGATGATCGACAGGGTTGTGACAGTGATTGGTTTGCATCATTTTGGGGATGTTGTGAGAGGATGTTTTGAGCCTTGTTATATATTTAAAGGTATATTTTACCTCATGATACCCATGATTGAGTCTATATGTGGACTGAAAGGCTTCGACGCCACTGATATGCCTTGGCGAGACATGATCCAAGATAGCGAGTTCATTACTTTCAGGGATTTCAGCTTGGTGGTCTAGGAGTGGAGAGCACTATATGAGCATGATGGTTCCTAGTGGAGGTTTTCTCGGGACCCTAGGACTACAATGTTTAACAAATCGATGATTGATATAGATGAGGTGACCAAATTTTGATTTCTAGAGTTTACTCTTGGGATGCTTAGGATTGGTATCTTGGGGGATAGGTATTTTGAGGAGTTGACTGAGTTAATGCAATTTATGATCACTTGACTTATCAAGGGAAGTCAGGCGGGTTATTTTATTAGCACCTTGCAAATCAATGTTATGAGAAAATAGTGTTTCACATCATCCAGGCGGGCTTGAGCGAGGTTTTCATGGAGGGTTTTTACAAAAGATGTGTTGGGAGATATGGGGGAGTATATGACTTGTCGACATAAGAGGTTGGGGTGTAATCATTCCACAAGATGGATGCAATATTTGGCCATTTATGGGAGATAGTGGTAGAGCGTGTGGACATAATAGAAAAATAGTATGTCTAGGGTGATTGACTAGTTCACACACATTTTGGTGATATCTTCTGAGCATGGGGAAGAGCAGGTGATAGTGGAGATATCTCTAGAGACCATGAGAAACCTAGAGTCATTACTAGTGATTAAGATATAATTCCTTTTCCGACATCCGATATCGAGTATGGCAGTGGATTTGAAGTTTGTGACTTCACTTGGATGCCTATGAAGGATACTATTCATGGTAATATATTCATCCCTTATAGGTATTTCAGGTGGGAGTGCCAAGGGAGGAGGAGGAAGACTAAGCACAAAGGTCAGAAAGTTATGATCAGAGTGGTACAACAACAAAATGGTGGTCTCTTTCTGAGATTATCTTGGGACCCTAGGATTTCAGTAGTAGATAGTTCAACAGTTGACACAGAGGTGAGAGCCAATTTTTTCTTTCATGATATTGGTTCCCTAGTAGAGCAGTTCCTCAATGGGTTGATCGATTTATTGCATGAACGAGTTTACTTACTTGTTGGCATTTTTCAGGAGGCCTCTTATATCAGTACCTTGTCAAGCCACACCTTGAGCGAAGGATGCCTTACATATTGCAAGGTGGTTTGGCACCCTGATATCATTTTAGTTTCAGTCTGGTCCATTTGATGGAGCATCAGGTCGTCATGGAATTTCTTAAGGACAAGAAATATTTTGAAAGGGAGGATTTTTCATGTCCTCATTTTTGGTTTTCCCTGTTCTACAATGGAAATGACTTCTATGATTTGTCAGTGAAGGAAAAGGGAGTAAAAAGGGGTCATTTAATGTCACTTAGCTAGGAGATGCTATGTTTTTAAAGTGACATTAAGGAAATAATGTAAGTTTATATTGATAAGTTACTTAAACATTATTAAAGTGACTTTTAATCTTAAAGTGAAATTAAAAAGGGGAATAAGGGTCATATTTGTAAAAAACAAAGGGAAAGTTTTAGAAGGAATAAAAGAAGAATAAATAGAGGGGTAACCATTCACCTTGACATGATGATTTGATCTCTCATTTTCGAGTTCTCTTGGAGCCATTGTTTCGTTAGGGTTTAGAAAAACCCTTCCACTATTACATTTTAGTTTTGGTGGTGCATTATCCACCTTACCTAGACAAGAAGGGGATCCATCTAGGATTTCCATTGCATCTTCACTTTTGGGTTTGTATTCAATTGGAGGTATATCATCTTTCATAGGGGATTTTTGAAGCTATCTGGAGGAGGCGAATCTCATATTTTGCAGGTACCAAGAGGGTTTCGAGAAAGCATGATAGAAGACATCCTCACTGGTTGAACATGAGGGTTCCTTGAGGTCCAGGTTTTCTGCCAACCTTGTCCCACAAGGACCTATATAGACTGAATATTTCTACCAGGAGGGTTTTGGGAAAGCATGATAGGAGGAATCCTCACTAGTTGAACATGAGGGTCCCATGAGGCCTCTCTTGTTTCCCAACCTCATCCCACAAGGACCTCTCTAAGGTGATTGTATCGGGCCTTTTTGGGTAAGATCCATGAGGGTTATAAGGGGGATCAGAAGGCCATTTACAGAACATATAGTGCTAGAGAATATTGTGTGAGGTTAGGGAGGCCTTGGATTAGTTCAGTAGAATCTATTGGATAAGACCTTGGAATATACATCAGGTTTTTCTTGTATTATGTAGTGTTTTTTATTGTTTTACAACTGCTATGGAAACCAATAGAAATTTGTTATTGCTTGTATCATACTCCATCCATAATAATAATTCCATGAGGCCTTTTCCATATTTTTTAGCATTTGAATGTCTACGATATGTTTGAAGGAGTAACCATATGGTATAGAAAGTTGTAAGTTAAATTACAACATTTTGCATTTGTCATGTAATGTGTTTGGATAAATACATACCAACTACACATAAAATAACAACAAACATTAATTCCCAAGCATATATTTGTTGGGGATATTACACATTACCTAGAGCAATCCACTATGAGAGCTCATGCAAGTTCAGGGCTAGGGAGAATCCCAAGTGTGTCTCCAATAAGGAGGTAGAGGAGAAGGCCTGAGGTAGACATATTACAAGGAGAACTCAGGAAAATCAAGCCACCAACTTTCAATGGTAAGTAGAGGAAGCAAGAAGAGGTCGAGAACTGTCTGTTGGAAATGAAGAAATATTTCTAGTTGCATGACTATCCCTCAAGGGTAGAAATAATAATTACAACCTACCACTTCAAAGGAAAGGCATCCATGTGGTGGGATCAACTTAAGTAAGAAAAATAGCTCGATGAGAGGAAGGTCTCACATATGAAGTTCAAAGGATATTTCCAAGAGAAATACTTGTTCGAGCATTACTATGAAAGAGATAAGAAAGAGTTCTTTGAACTCAAATTGGGAAGCATGAAAATCGATGAATATGAGAAGATGTTCTTTGAGTTGTTGAAGTATGTGGGATTCATAAAGGATGAGATGGTCAAAATCTAAAGGTTTCGAAGTGGGTTACCTTCCTTCTATAGTGACAAAATACACTATGATAATATGAAGAATTCTTGAGACAAAGTCTAATGGAAGAAGAGACACACATGAGCATGTAGCTATGAGAAGTCTACAGAGAGAAGTGAATATATATAGAGCAGATAATGAGAAGATCGTGAAATCTTGGGAAGAGATACTTCAAAGTCTTAATATGTTGCATAGAAAATACAATAAAGACTCTACTACAAATCAAGTATCTAGTGATAGACAAATGACAACATCTAGATCCCATATCAGAAGGGATGAGCATGGGAATGGAAGGAAGTCAAGGAGTATGAACATGCTCCATCATTCCCTATAACAATCCACTAGGAGAGCTCATGAAATTTCATGGCTGGGGAGAATCCCAAGTGTGTCTCCTATCATGAGGCATAGGAGAAGACCTGAGGCAGACATCTTGCAAGGTGAAATCAGGAAAATCAAGCCACCAACATTCAATGGTGGGCAAAGGAAGTGAGAAGAGGTTGAGGCATAGTTGTTGGAAATGAAGAAATATTTCCAGCTGCATGACTATCCCTCAAGGGTATAAATAAGAATTGCAACCTACCACTTGCAAGGAAAGGCATCCATGTCTTGGGATCAAATTAAGTAACACAAAAACCTCTATGAGAGGAAGGTCTCATGTGGGAAGTTCAGAGGATATTTCCAAGAGAAATATGCGTTTGAGAATTACTATGAAAGAAAGATGAAAGATTTCTTTGAAATCAAATTGTGAAGCATGAAAATAGATGAATATGAGAATATGTTCTTTGAGTTGATGAAGTATGCAGTATTCATAAAGTATGAGAAGGTAAAAATATAAAAGTTTATGAGTGGGTTACGTCCTTCTATGGTGACAAGATACACTATGATAATATCAGGCCTTTGGAGGAGACCATAAGAAGAGAAATACATCTTTATGAGAAGAGTCGAGGGAGGCTAGTATTCCAAAAATACTTGAATGACAAGATGAAAGGAAAGAAGAATAAAACGAAGAAAGGTTTTAAGACACCCTTTTTAAATATATACTCGCAAGAAAATAAACAAGTTCAGATAATTTAAAATGATCCAGGATAAAACATTCATTTGGGAAAAGGCCAAGGAAACAACCTATCCAATATTGAGGATGTGAGGGAAATCACTTATATAGGGAATTCCCTCACTAAGGTGAAAGGATGAGGACTGTCCAAACATTTAGGAGGATGAAACCATTGGAGACATGGGAGGAAACATGCCAGGGATTTATGTATCATTGGAAAACAAGAAAACAAAATATCAATCCCCCATGATCGAAATAGAAGGTAATATTGATAACCATCCCATGTAATTTTAATTGATTATGGAGCTATCCATAGTTACATAAACTCTAACATTTTTGAAATATTTCACATACAAATAAGTAAGCATGATAAATCTTGGTTATTTCAGTTGGCCACATGGATTAAGAGTCAAATTAGTGAGTTGGTTAAATATTTCCCAATAGACATGAATGGACTTAGCACAAAGGTAGATGTGAATGCCATACCATTGGGTTCATATGATTGTTTAATTGGCATGGATTAGATGGACAATCACCATGTTGTCCTAGATTGTTATCAAAATATAATCACTTGTCTTGATGAGGGAGGGCAGCAAGGAAATATTCATGGCATTCCAAGAGCTATATCTATTAGATAAATTTCAAACACGCAGTTGAAAAAGAGTTTCAGGAAGGGATGCTATATTTTTTCATCCCATATAGAAGAGGAAGTCGGAGATCAAGTGGCAAGTTTTGAAGACCATCTGGTATTGAAATATTTTGGATATTATTTTGGGAAAACCCTAGGACTTCCACCAAATAGGGTCATTGATTTATTTATTGATTTGGTGCTAGGACTTATCCTAGTGTCCAAGACACCTTACATAATGCACATAGTAGAATTGAGAGAGTTGAAAATGCATCTTGAAGAGATAAGAAAGAAGGGGTATACACACCCAAGTGTGTCACATTGGAGTTGCCCAAATATTTTTGTGAAAAAGAAATATGGAAACTTAATATTGAGTATTGATTTATATAGTTGAATAAGGTCACCATAAAGAAAATAAATCCCTTTCCAAGGATTGATTATTTATTTAATCAACTAAAAGGAAAAAAACTATTTGTCGATATTAACGCGAGATAATGTTATCATCGAGTAAGGATAAAATAAGAAGATATAAAAAAGACAATGTTTAGAACAAGATATGGGAATTATGAATTTATGGTAGTGACTTTTGGGATATCAAATGACCCAACTATTTCATGTGCCTAGTGAATGGAGTGTTTAGGGAATACCTAGATGATTTTTTTTATCGTTTTTGTAGATGATATTATCATATACTCAAAGACAAAGGAAGAGCATGGAAAACATTTAAGAATGATGTTCCAAGTTTTGAGAGAGCATAATTTGTATGCCAAGCTAAGTTGGTATTCTATCAAAGGAATATTCATTACTTGGGACATATTATATCACCATATGGGATAGAAGTTTATCCCAAGAATATAGAGGCCATTATATGATGGTTGGTGCTGAGAAATGTGGCAAAGGTCAGATAATTCATAGGTATTGGCAGTCATTACCGAAGATTCATAAAATATTTAGGATTGCAAGCCCAATCCCTTTACAAACGAAAAGAGTGAAATTTGAATGGAATCCAAAATGTGAAGCAAGTTTTCATCAATTGAAATACATTTTTACAAGTTCACCAATCTTAAATATTGCATACCTAGATGAATATTTTGTAGTGTTCATGGGAGCATGGAAGGAAGGGATCAATGGGGTCCTCACTCGAAAATATCATCTGTTATTCTATGAATAATGAAAATCAAAAGAGAATGGGAGGAATTACGCTACCCATGACTTCGAATTAGAAACGATTATACATACCTTAAAACTATGGAGATGTCACCTCATGGGGAGGAAATTTGAGCTAAGGATTGACAACCGTGGTCTGAAATATTTGTTTGGCCAACTGACATTAAATGGCAGAAAAATTATAAGGGTTGAATTCCTAAGTGAGTATGACCTTGAAATTAAACATATCAAAAGAAAGGAAAATTAGGTGGTTGATGCACTCAACAAGAGAGCTCATGAAATCATATTTCATCCATCAGCATGTACATCAGAAATTTAAAAGATAAAATTTTAGAGGATGCAACATATCAACAATATCTAAGAATAAAAGAAACATTAGAACAAGGCAATTTATAGCTGAAAATCAAAATTATGAGATGAAATAGGATGAAATCCGTATGTACAAGGGGGAAATAGATGTGCCAAATTTCGGTGAGATGAAAAATGTTGTGTTGAGGGAAATGTACAATGTTCCATACGTTGGGCACCTAGGATATCAAAGATCAATTGCACTTATAAGAAGACAACAGTTTTGGCCAGGAATGAAGAAAGTAGGAGATGAGTATATAGACCGGTGTCCATAGTGATAGAAGGTGAAAACATAGCACAAACATCCAACTGAGTTGTTGCAACCATTTCCCATCCCTAAGTGGAAATGGGAAGTGGTTACAATTGATTTCATTACAAAGTTTCCCAGAACAATGAAGAAGCATGATTCCATCATGGCAGTGGTGGGAAAACTGACTAAGGATGCACATTTAATTCCATTAAAGACTACACACAAGGAATCAAATATTGAAAAGATCATAGTGTGCCAAGCTACATGGAGTGCCAAAGGCAATTGTTTCATATAGAGATCCAAAATTCACATCCAATTTTTGGAAAGGTTTGTTGAAAGGCTTTGGGACAAATTTAAATATTAGTACAATGTATCACCAAGAGCCAGATGGAAAAACATAGAGGAGCAACATAATCATTGAGGACATGCTCAGAATGTATGTGATGGATGAAGCATCAAAGTTGGAATATTATATTCAATTAGTATATTTTTCTTACAATAAAGGGTATCAAGCATCATTTAAAATGAGCCCACTTGAAGCATTGTGTGGTAGGTAGTGTAACACACCAGTGAGTTGGGATAATCCAATAGATAGAGCTTCCATTGAGCCAAATTTTTTGAAGGAAATGGAAGAGAATATGTTGAAGATCAGACAATAATTAAAGGCTACCCAGGACAGGAAGAAAATATATGCAGACAAGAACATAGTTTTTAGAGATTTTAAAGTGGTCAAACATGGCTTTCTAAAAGTAAAAGTGAAAAGAAGTTCGCTAAGATTGGGTTGTTTCCCAAAGTTGGAATCAAGATATTGTGGTCCTTTTTAAATCTTAGAGAATATAGTGATAGTTGCATACATGCTAGAATTTCCCGAATCTATGAGAGTGCATAATGTATTATTAAATAAATATGTGTATGGCCCTAACAACATAATTTATTGGATTGTGATCCATGTGGAAAATGAAGGATATTTCCAAGTGGAACTAGTATGCATCCTGGAACAGAGAGGAAAAGTCCTTAGGGAAAAATAAATCATCCTAGTAAACGTCCAATGGACCTGCTACAGTCCTGAAGACGCAACATCGTAGAAGAAATAAATTACGCAGGAAGAATACCCACAACGTTTTGTCAATTTTGAAGAAAAAAAAAACTAAAAAAAAATGCAAGAGTCCATTTTTGGGAAGCTAGAATTATGAAACCGTATCTCAAAAAATTTGGATACATGTGCTGACAACCATGATAAAGGAATGGTGTAGCCTGATGGACTAAGAGTAGTGAAGGGGGCACATTCCTTGGGTCAACAGATTGAGAGTAGCAAGATATTATGGTTGGAACTTTTGCTGGAGTTATAAAATTGTAGAATTTACTTTTCCTAAGTATCATGATGTAAATTGTATATGGTTTTTGACATGGTATAGTGCACTAAGGATAGTGCACAATTGTAGGGGAGGGGGAATGTAACATCCTCACTATAATCCCTAGTTCAATTAATGCATAATATAGACATGAATGTGGTTATGGAAAAACGATGTAATATGCATATTGTATTTTCTATTTTAAATAAATAAAATGTGATTCCAGCTACTAAGGGATATGGAAAAGGATGGCATATGACATTTCCACAAGAAAGAGGAGTGTTTAAGAGAGGCCCATTAGGGAAATTATTTATAGGTATTATTCCAAAACCCATATTTTTTAATTTTATTATCATTTGGGACAACATGTTTTCTGGTTGAGTGTATGAGAGCCTAATCATTGAATACCAATAAGAGGATAGGTATAGAAAGTCACACCCCATAGTTATTGGGGAGAATGGGGATGTAGTAAAATCAACATTGGGAAGAGTGAGTGGTAAATTGTTTTGGGAAAATAGAGGAAATTTGGATGGGAAGAACAGACAACAAAAACAATATTATCAACAAATTATTGGTTTATATTTCAATTTCCAACCTATCTGCGAGAATAAAACTAGCATGCACTATAGAAATACAATAATGGATTATAAATTTTAATTTACAAGAAAAAAATAACATATATAATGTTATTTCCCAATACCAACAAACAACAAACCAATAGAAATAAATTTTCATCATTCAAAATAGTAAAATACCAATGAAATGCATCATCATAATAACTCAGTTAAATGAGAAAAAGTATAACTTATCTATTATTAAGATTGAGTTCCAAGAAACTAAATAAGGTAGAGAAATTTTTTACTCGACCATAGGCTCTATTTCACTTAACCTTTCTACAAAAATTCACCCCCTAAGCTAGGCTATGATACCACTAGGGAGAATAAGGATATTTACAAGGTAGTCACTCCATATTAGGTAAGGATAATATCAACCAAGTGTCTCAGTGTGTATATTATAGAAAAAATTATCTTTCTCATACCCTCGATGTTATGAGGAAAATATATCTATGGCTAGGGTGAGCCACAACAGACGGAAATGACTGCAGAAATCAACTCTATTCCAATAATATGCTACATAAACCATTGTGAAAGGGAGATAAGAAAGTGGTCTACCTCGTCCAGATGTTCAATGATGTCCACCATTGAGCACTTTGATCCAAAGCTATATACCTGCAACAAGTTCTCAACAAACAAGCAAAAACAAGCATATGGTGGCAATATAAAAGGTCAACAGATTAGATAGCACAATCCATCAATATACATAACAAATACGCCCATGGATAATAATTCATATATTTTCAAGACATCAATTGGACGAGAAGAGAGTATTTCTATTAATAAATGATCAACAAAAGTGAAAATATTACAGACTTATGTGTCAGCATGGTTCGGAACCGAGAAACTAAGTTCCTTCCAGCCAGGCCTTCACCAAAGGCAAGCTCATATAAGGGAGATAATGAGGTTCTCCATCAATAAGGGAAGAGATTGGGGGCTGAACACTATGTTCAGACTTAAAGGACAAAGGGATGCAGACTCAATATTAAGTAAATAATTTCTCCAAAGTAACTTTGCTCTCAAAGTTGAATTCCTTCTCCTTTTCCAGAGCTCGGAATTGGATTCTTTATAGCCTTTAAAATGCAACTGAAGGGCCAAGTCAGAATGTTTCTAGTATATGGAAGGCCAAGGATCAGAGATATCCTGTCGTGAAATGGAAACCCAACATTTAATTTTGATTTTCTAGCACAAATCCTGATGTACGCGATTTGTAGTGGAGCAACTTGCATATACACTTGTTGTATAGGGTGCAAGATGCATACAAGTAGAAAAATGTATATTTTTCTCTCTGGACTTTAGTAATAGGGAATATAAGTCTGCATATAGAAATGGAATAAGTCCCTCTCTGCAAGATTGCATAGGGTGAGGAAAATCTTGCTCTTACATATGCCCCCTAATGTGTGAGGTCTGAGGAGTATATGTGATGGACGAAATACATTATGAATAACCCAGAAGTGGAGTGGTAGGGAGCTAGCTAGACAAACTCAATTGCTCATTACATTCTGCACTGAATTTGCATACATGGCTAACAAAAATACACTACAGATCCATGTGAAAATATACCAAACAAGTGTCCGTGGCCATGAATAGGAAAATACAAATGCAGTTACATGCCAATAGATGTCATAGTCATGAACAAGGCTCAGTAGAAGCAGTCTCAAAACCATTATGAATATGTCTATATACCATGGAGTAAAATTTGATCTCTCATGATCACTGAAGTCATAAAGTTATTGGTCCAATGAAAAGGAAGAAACAACTTAGAGAAACTATGGCCACATAGTGATGTCTTCAAGTCTTCTACACAATCCACCAAAGGTGCAAGTATACATCATTTGAATAAAGAAGTTGAGGTCGAACACATTGAGACATCATTTGATTACCGGTCATTGATGTATACTATTAACAAATGCGAGACAACCTACCTATAATTAAAGTAGGTATCAAGGCACTGAGTACATTCTTACAAGTGTGAATAGAGGAGTTGGTGTCGAACACCTGAAGAATCCATTGATCAAGAGACATTGATGTATTTCCAACTTTCGATGGCGAGAGAGCCTTCCACTAATGACTACAAGTCTCAAGGTACTCATAAGACTCTAGGTTCCATTTTCAGAATAAATGGGATGAAGTCAATGGAAAGAGACTCATTGAAAGGAGAGCATTAAGGAATCTCTCATCAGTCAGCACGAGGTACAAAGAAGGATCTTCATGATTTGGTGGAAATTGGATGAAGAACATGTTCATGAACCAATGACCCTGTGCGTCTGTCACGTGTGCCAAGTGAAAGAGGTACACAAAAAACACCCTCTGAATAGAAGCCAATGATGAAAAATGATGAAAAAGGACAGTAAACCACCAATAAGAATAACGAAATCCAAGATACTACATGAATCCCAATGTGTGAATAGATGTCTTGCCATCGAACACAAGGGAAACCACCCAGTCAACAACCAATGATGAAATGTCGACTGTTGGGTTCAAGTTTACCTGCTAATGATGAAAGTAGGGCCAGGGTGCATGATAGGACTACAATATCATGTGATTCTACAAAAAAATGAAGGTATGGATGACATGAAGAGTCAAGAGTTCTGAGGAGTGGCCAACACAGGTTGATATACTTTCTTTGAACAAGACCAAGAGACATATGGAGGACTCCGAAAACACAAACCCGATGATGAAACCATGAGATGCAGGAGGCATCAATGAAATTCTCTATAGGGACTAGAAGAGTAACCAGTCGGTAGAGAAGAATCTGTAACGAGATCAACTTCCTAAGTCCATGCTAATCCCAAAATTATGATGATGAATGGAATCAAATAATTTTGTGCTTTGTTCAAAGGCGACACGATCACTGCCAACATAAGATAATACTCCCTTCCCACTCGTCTTTTTTTTTATTTTTCATAGAAAAATGAATGCTATGATATAGAGGAAGAAACAAGTGTCACATGTAAGAAAAAATAGTTCTATCAGTGGAACATACCTATGCTCAATGTAGGGAAGTGCATGTGGGAGATGGACACTCAGGGGAAAGTTCCCTCCTAGGTATAGGGTGTCAAATTTCAAAGGATATAAACAAGGCTCTACTTGGTTGAGGATGAAAAACTGTTGAGGCAAATGATTTATAATGCAAAGGGAGCACCAAATATAGGCTCAATACTCCAAGCAAGGGCATGAGATGCAATCACAACTTAATGCCAAAAAATGCCATTTTTTATATTCTTTAGTCTACGGTGTGAAAGGGATAAACTTGTGCCAAATACACATCTTTTCAAAACCAATTTTACGAGTGTGAAAGAGACAAGCTCACTCAATAATCTTTTCACTTTTTGATAATGAGTTAGAAAATATCCTAACTAGGACTCATGACCTTTCAAATCCAATTTAATGAGTGTGAAAGGGACAAATCACTCGACAATCGTTTCTCTTTTTGAACGAGTCAAAAAATATCTTTACTTGGACTCGTGAAGAGGTTTCTAAGTGGCGTGTCATGGGGGAGGCCAAGTCTCCTGTGATGGGCTTCTGATGAATGCCAGTATCTTACGAATAGCCGACATAAGCTTGGGAAAACCCAAATATCTCCAAGTCGAGGAGGATAAAGTACTAGCAGAGTATATCATCTCTGTGATATATCAAATAATGTATCTTACTAGAAAATACATAGGAGGGGGCATCAAATACCCCACAAAACCATCCCAATCGAAACGTATCTCCTCAAGACTTGGAAGGAGAGTACTCAAGGAAAGAAACTCTCTCATTTTCAGAAGGAGTGTTGTCAGGGATGCTGACGACATGGTATAGAAGGTATATGACTAGAACTAGAACTAGAAGAGCAAGATCAATCGAAAATTGCATCAGTGCGACCACTTCTTCAACCATTGGTTGAATAGGCTGCAAGACGACATGGTCAAGAGACACATCACCTCCAAAAATAAGGGTGGTGTCAGCCAAAGATTGCATTGACATGACCACTGGTTGAACAGGATGCAAGACAACAAGGTTAATAGATGCATCATCCCCTAAAGGAAGAGGGGTGTCAGCCAAATATTGCATCGACATGACCATTGTATCAACCATTGGTGGAATAAGATGTGTAATAATAGGGAACAGAGACACTTCACCCTAAAAAATGGGAGTGTGGTCAGGTGATGAATGCATCGGCATGAATGCCATGTCAATCAACGGAGAAATAGGGTGCGGAGAAACCACAGACACCTTAGAATTGGAAGGGCCCTTAGGTGAGCCCCACGCTTCAGGTATCCCGGTAGTAACAGGACACAAACAGGTAAGGTGACTTCCTTCACACCTCCTGCAAAGGAATTTAGGTTTACATATGAGACATCTAGTCCTTTCCATCCTATGAATTCCCCCAACATGCTAGCAGTGGTCAGTGACATGCTCCCAGCATGACTTACAAAGGCTAATAGAAAATTTCCAACATGACTAGTAGAGGTCGGTGATGAATCCCCAACATGACTAGCAAAGGTTGGTGATGCATGTGTAGTGTGACTAGCAATGACTAGATTTGTGCCCCTAGCATGACTTGTAGTGGCTAGTTGCGGGTCGTCAACATGACTTGCAGAGGTCGTTGATCAATCTCCAATGTGACTGGAAGAGGTTGGTGATGGAGTTCCAGTATAATTGGCAGTGACTGCACTAGTGACGATAGTGAATTGCGGCATTTGAGACCAAAGTTCAGGGAAAGATTGGTTTTGAGGAATTTCAGGTCACAAAGGATCCTGGTTTACACCCTGTCACTATCTGGTAGGATAGTATCCTCCTCCATACTATTTCATAAAGGGTTGTAAGGGCATCGACACTGAGGAAGCCACTTGCGAAGAGAAAGCGACATCACAAGGGTTACTCATGTGAGGATATATGTTGCCCCTAGACGAAGGAACTTCGTGAGGGGGGTTGCCCATACTATAAAAATAACTCCCCCAAAACACTAGAGGACAAACGAAGGTCGACCATAGGAAAAGTGTTTGTAGGAACCGACATAACGGAAGAAGGATGAGTGGATAGAGTGTAATAAGTAGAATGATTGCCTATTTGGGCACTTACTTCTAGCATAGTGGATTCATAGGAAGGAATATTACAACCTCATACCGTAAGACGTGTTTGAATGATATGACTCCCACCAAATGGAGAGGGAGAATAAGGAGGCATCATGCCCCCAGACCCAAAAATTGTATTCACATGAGGAGGCAAGACAGAGGATGGAATGTGTGAAGACATATCTGACATACCATGAGTACCATAATTCCACATACCATTATAAAATATGGAAGGACTCATTCCCATGATAGGAGTAGGCAACATGGAGTAGGAAGCGATGAACGAAGGATTCAAAAGAACTCCACTATCCATGATAAAGAGAACTCAGTATAAACTATTAAGACCAACTAGTAATCAAAGAGAACACCAAAAGTCAAACGTCCAAAATGCATGTAAACGGGTTAAAGTGGTTGAGTGGCCTCCCTCCCTAAAGAAGGTATGTCTCACCCAAGAGGGGCTTGAGACTCCCTGCTAAAAATCAAAGGTAACATAATTAGTTATAAGGGCCCTCGTGGGCTTAACAACCAGTCAGTCAAATCCCCCCAGAGAGGTAATCCTCCATAAAGGTTGTGTGTTGTTCAATCCTTATCTAACCCAGGGTACCTGTAGAATAACCCCTGCAAGTAACCTATGAGACACCTAAGTCAAGAAAATAATAAACCACTGTATAATCGATGCACAAGTGAGCAGTTGTAGGTCAGTTCCATCGTATGGGTAGGGTAGCAAAGCCCAAAACCTTGAAATCACCACCTCTCACAGAGGTAAGGGCATTAACAAGATCCCTAGATATGAATAGACCCACAAAAATATCTCTGACGCTAGGAAAGTATCAGGGGGATATCCCTTCAACCAACTTCGTGCGACCTCATGATTAACTCTGGTGTGAGCGGAGCCTCCTGATCTTACCAATTATACAATGGATTTCTCCACTCCCTAACTCAGACAAATATGTTGATTTAATTTTCTTGGAGAAGTTTACTCACAAAAAATCGTATTCCAAGGCACTAAATCCTAGGCTAGTTTGTGCACCCTAAAAAAATAAAATCATTACTAATAAATTTTAAATTATAGAGTTGATTTTAATGGTCGCGATTACTCAAAAAGTTATGGTAGTGAAACTCATGGTGTTACAACTCTTCAAGAAAAGAAAATATAAAACTAATGCAAATTCCTAACTTTAACTTTTAATGTATGGTATGCTTCTAAAAGCGATGCAATTTTCAAATTCAACTCTGCAATTCAGAAGTGAAAATTCAACCTTTCACTATATGCACTAAGCTAATGATAAAAACTCAAAAGACAACAATGCCAAGCAATGAAAAATGCATATTTTTTTGTATTTTCAATATATCAAAACTGAAAATGCATGGACTGAAAAATAACTTGATATATAGCCCTACTATGTATAAAAAAGAGATAACTCAAGAAGGATACCAAGCAACAAAACACCTAGTCCAACATACAAGGAAAATAAAAATGAAAATATGAAGAGAAAGACTTCGCCCAAAAATTCAAGAAAAAGAGGGTTTTCTGTCATCCCACAAGCACTCAATAGGCACTACAGAGACCCAAGAAGGCTCGGCAAGCATCAAATCCCACCTAGAAAACACCATACCAAGAAAACATGCAAGGAAAAAGTGTGTGCGCGAATGTTCAGGAAAACAAAGCGTATATACACATATTGCAGTGAGTCAACCTGCATGTATACATGATTGTCAAGGCAAAAGACATGTATATGCTTTGAAACAAGGCTAGGAAAGGAAGAAAAGATGAAAACTTAGACCCAGAGTGAACAGGAGTTGTCAAGCAATGATACGACAAGAACCATAATAGAAACGAGAGAAATCTAAGGAGAAAAGTAATTCAAACCCTAAGAAAGAAGATTCTTCCCCAGTATGGTCGCCAATTCTGTTATGAGGAAAATCTCTCTATGACTAGGGTGAACTACAATAGACGAAAATGACTGTAGAAATCAACTCTATTCCAACAATATGCTATATAAACCAATGTGCAAGGGAGATAAGAAAGAGTCATACCTTGTCTGGATTTTCGATGATGTCCACTGTTGAGTGCTTCGACCCAAAGCTATATACCTGCAATAAGTTCTCAACAAACAAGAAAAAAAAATCATATGGTGGCAATATAAAAGTTCAACACATTAGATAACACAATCCGTAAATATACATAACAAATACACCCATGGATAATAATTCATATATTTTCAAGACATCAATTGGACGTGAAGAGAGTATTTCTATTAATAAATGATCAACAAAAGTGAAAATACTACAGACTTCCATGTCAGAATGGTTCGGAACTGAGAAACTAAGTTCCTTCCAGCTGGGCCTCCACCACTTCAATCATCCACCAAAGGCAAGCTCATATAAGGGAGATAATGAGGTTCTCCATCAATAAGGGAAGATCTTGGGGGCTGAACACTGTGTTCAGACTTAAAGGACAAAGGGATGCAGACTCAATATGAAGTAAATAATTTCTCCAGAGTAACTTTGCTCTCAAAGTTGAATTCTTTCTCCTTTTCCACAGCTCAAAATTGGCTTCTTTATAGTCTTCAAAATGCAATTGAAGGGCCGTGTCAAAACATTTCCAGTATATGGAAGGTCAAGGATCATAGATCTCTCGTCATGACATGGAAACCCGACATTTACTTTTGATTTTATGGCACAAATCCTGATGTACGCGGTTTGTAGTGGAGCAGCCTGTGTATACGCTTGTTGTATAGGGTTGAAGATGCGTACATGTGGAAAAATTTATATTTTTGTCTCTGGATTTTAGTAACATGGAAGATAATTCTGCATAGGGAAATGGAATAAGGCCCTCTCTGCAAGATTGCATAGGGTGAGGAAAATCTTTTTCTAACACTCGATGATGGCCCCACAAAACACAAGGTGGTCTTTCTTCTCTACTCATAAATCCCTTAGAAGTATCCTCCCTCCAGTGTTATTCAATGTGTGCATAGATGATTCCAAGCTAATGTCCATTAGCCTCCGACATAATTCTCTTATCTCTTGACTCTTATCTAGATTTTAATGGCTTCCTCTAATGGATATTTCATCACATAGCATAGTAGCCTATGTGTCTTCCAAACTAAAACTTTCTCTTTCTATCTTTTCCTTCTTCTCCTTGAATTCTCTTCCTCTTACCCATTCACATTATCCTTTACATTAATTCTCTTCCTCTAATCACTTTCTTTGCTCTCAGTATCACTTGCCTAATTTCTTCTCTTTTTCACTACTCTACATGATCTCTCCTCCATTCTTTATGCATGAGTTCCATAATCCACATAGAAAATGGCCCATGTATTAGAAAAACTTCCTTCAAATCAAAATGAATACATCTCATAAATTTGACTTGACATAAATCACACATATCTCATTAGAATGACCAAGGATTCAAGCATTCACCTCCCAAAGAATGCTTTCCCATGAATAGAATTATTAGTCTATGAGAAAATTTTACCTCTCTTGGAATGGTCTCTGTTGTAGGGGCTAGTCGAATCTATCGACTAGAGATGACAATCAAATAAGAGCTATTCAAACAACCGTCAAATTTGGAATTATAATTCGGTTGAGGTATCTATTAAATAACCAACCCAGGCAATTATGTAGTCACAATTGACTGGTAACTAGATATAGAAATATAAATAGACAAGCTCTACGAGAGACAATGTAACCTATTGTGTTGTATTGATATATCATATAATAAAGTGTTGTTCTTTGGGATTCCACTACTTGTGTATGTCTTCATCTATGTCTACATGTATGTATTCTATGTTTTCCTATGTAAGGAACTAGTGGTAACTCTCTCTTACTTTACCCTAGATTACAACATTGGTTTTGTTATCGGTAGTTCTAGACCTGGGCATGCATAAGTTTACAAAAATTCTAAGTCTATAAAAGATACATGATTTGTGGGAGCACAAAATTGAGAATTACATCAAGAATTATGCATGATGAAACAACCTTTCAATAGCATAAGCATGATCATGATTCTTCTCGAAGACTCCCGAAAGATTTCTAGAAGCCATCCCATAATCCTTGTTCGACTATATCAACAAATTGAGTAATGTGTAATTTAACAACCAACAAAACATTAGGCCTCAATATTATGAACGAAGGACGAATGAATCTGCACGACTAGTTTGAGAGAATTGTTGAATATTTTATATCAGAGCAAGCCATGGAAGATCAAACATATCTTGATAAAATAAAAGAAAAAATTTACACCGACTTGCACAAAGGATTAGTGTGTATTGTTCTGACACTGCTTCACAAATTCCTCCTTGACAAGGGAGTCAAAGACATTTTCGAATACCGACCATGACTTGGTATACCGCTACCAAATAACAACTTTAAATAAAGAGACAAAGAGTGGGAAGGATTTCTCAATGCAAGGTGCAAAGAAACAAGACAATCCAGGGACTACTTCTTAATAAAATGAACACGCCAACACCACATACTTCGATTAAGTCAGGTTAGAAATGGGGGTTCAAATAAATTTATGATATTCCACAAGAAAACTATACCAAGAATTGTGATTACTAAAGTATAAATGTCGTCGAGAGGAAAAAAACACATAAGAAAGCCACGAACATCCAAAAATTGGAAGGGGATAAAAGGAAAAATAAAAGAGAAGAGATTCACAGCCTATGGTATAGTCAAAAGTTGACAAGAAAAATGATCATGGAGGGTCATCCTAATAGAGCACGTGAGAGTCATAAATAATCGACCAAAACCAGAAATAACAACAGTCGCGGTGACCCTAACAGAAGAAGTGATGAAGATTTGATAGCAGATAGAATGAATTCCTATCAACCGAAATTTCAACTTGAAATCATGGATTACAAAGAGTCAAACCCAACAATATGATCTTCCCCACTCTGGAAAATATCCCATGAATAAAAGATTTCCCCCGTCAAAGACTTTATATCGATGACCATTCCGCAAGATTATGGTATAGAACTGATGATCATGGAAACCTATGAGATACACTCATCGTTGAGCCGGGAAGAAATGAAACTGGCAACATGCTCATCCAAATCAAGGATCTCACCAACTTTGCCCCCTTTCCAAATCTAGTATCAAGAGAATAAATTAATTTAATAAATGAGATTTGTGAACCAACATGACCATTGGAACGATGTTTAGTCAAGTACAAAGACCAAATTTCTAATACTGAATAAACACTTTCCCTAGTTAACAAGAAGCAATTATTTCCTGAATACCATCTAGTAGAATAATGACCAATAGAAGAGGAGACACAAGAAAAAGTGACTGAAGACACGACAAATCAATCGAAAAGTGTGGTAACCTAAACCCCACAAAAAGTGATTACCCCTAAGAAAATAAAATGGGATTTAACCACATCCCCACCTATGAGGGAGACAAGGACCCAAAAAGACATGGGTTTCTGCGTGAGAAATTATGGGATGTTGCAGACATCACAGATGAAGATTATCAGAAGGCACAATTTGGTGTTGCCCTTAGACATCATGCTTTAACATGGTTTATGAACTTCACAGAAAATCAGACTCACTCAAAATCAGAAATAAAAATGGTTTCCTAACATTATTTAAAGTCCAAGATGTCACACACTTGGTTGCTAAAAAATTGAAAGAACTAAAATAAATACCAGGCGAGTCGGTCTGAGAATATGACAAAAGATTCAAAGATATTTTGAACCAAATATCGACCATGATCGATCATAGTTTGTTAGTCTAATGGTATGTAGATGACCTTCTACAAAGAATCCATTCACCATTATGGATGTACGAAATAACTACCTGTGAATATGCATTATAGAAAGCACAGTGCATTGAGTTGGACGACGATGGCCCATCGAACTCCCCATCGATCGAAAGACTAGAAGAAAAAAAAAGAGCATTTACAACAAACCATAAAAAAACTATATATAAGAAGAAATGAATTATGGTGTACTATGTGTTGTGAAGGACATACAAAATATACTTTTAACCTCACCAATCATCTACCAGTAAAAATAGATGTTCACATAGTACAAGCTCAAACATATTGTAATATATGTGAAGAGTTAACTGACCATGTTGTGCAGGATTGTCCACACAATTTAAAGAACACTAAATGGTGTCATATCTATGAAACTCATAGTCAAAGAACATCAGAATGTTATTTAAATGCATGAAATTGGGCCAATGTACAAACAATGTATCATACAAAAGATACTAACCAAGATAATGATTACAAACGAAAAAATTATTAATATATGGTCGAGGACGAGGACCCGGTGGCCAAGGTTAATTCAGAGGACGTGGTTGGGGTCAGGGATGACCCTACTGTTACAATTGTTGGAAGGAAGACCATATTATCCCAGACTATCCGATAAAAGATTGGATTGACCTAAAATTTTGTAACATATGTGGCGTTGGCAATCATTCACTGGAAGATTTCCCAATATTACTCAACAATATTATGACTAGAAAAAACATCAATCTTCTACATGCATTATCAAAAGAAGAAGTACTCAATTCGGAAAACATAAATATCATCACAAGATTTGGTGTTGGTAGAGATATTATCAATACCCCTTCACAAGAACAACTAAGAGGGAAGGCTAGCCTCTTCCCAAATTCGGAAAAAGAAGAAAAAATTATGAGGGAAGCCATTAGATTATTCAATAATTATAACCAAGACCAACAAAACAAAGGAAAAAAAAATGATGATACTATAAAATAATTCCTATAGTTGTTAAAGGAAAAACAGGCAGTCAGTGGATTACTAGATTTTCTCAATATATTAAGAGAATACAAATAAGGACAAAGACCTTACATGGATTTCAGGTAGTTCTCTCTTCAACACAAATATTATGACCCACGTGTCAATCTCGAAATCAATGAAATACTAATCAAACAAGTAACTATCGATTTCATATCTCAAGTCAATATCTTACCTCGAGAAACATGGATAAGAATGGGTCGACCCGCATTAGCACCAAATTTGAATTAACTCAAGATGGAAGATCAAATATTGATAGAACCCATCGATATACTTAGAAATGTTGAAACTAAAATGATGGATATACCGACTCAATTCTACTTTGAAGTAATTGACATAGTCGAGGGGATGACAACATACACAACACTTGTCGGTTGGCCATGGAGTCGAAAAATGAAAGTGAATATTTCCCTTGAAAGAGATAGAATCAAATTAAAAGAAAGTAGAGGAAAAATAATCATCTCTCTAGACATGAAAGAAGGAAAAACCTGGAATGAATCATGAGATGAGTATCAATAATATCAGTTCCTTTATCAAATAGTCAATGAGAAAAAATAATATGTTGAACCGAACGCACAAGGAGAAATTTTGAGAAAATCTCCTATGTCGGTTGGGAATAATTTAGACTCGGCATTGTATAACTTACGAATATAAAACTACGAAGCACATGCAAAATATTGTTGGTCCATTGAGGTTATTCCCCAAAAAAATCCAAGGACGTGCTTTTTGATCCAAGCAATACCTATAGCCTAGGAAAATAAACATCGACCAAATCCTACCCTCATTCCGAATCACAACAAGACAAGCAATCCTTCACGATATCATGAACGAAATGCACCTTCAACACATGTCGACGACATTTCCACATCTATTGGGGATCAAGGAAGAACTCAAAGCCTAGTAGAAACCTTCACAGGCTAGGCTAGAAGATGGTGGGAAACACATTCTCCTAGACTTCAAACATGGACAGCCGTATCAACATACTTCATAGAACGCTTCAAGGAAAATAATCTATCCAAAGATGCTGACATTCCCATTTTGAAAATAGGGTATGATCTAGTTGAACATATTCACAATTGTGAGAAGGAATAGCATAGAATTGGATACAGAGATGAATGAGTATGCCCCCATATGTTTCCAAGCACGTTAGATGAAATACCAAGTAAATGGTACAAGATCGAAGAAGCTTGTCGCCATACATTAAATTGGTCCGACATCAAAGAAAAAAATTATTGAAGAATTCAAATTCACCCCAGAAGAGGAACATCTAAGAGAAGAAACACACCGGATTAAAAGTTTCCTCGAAAAAACGACTCCATCTACACAAAAATAAAAAAGGGCAGATGGTGGTCAATATCAGATCAACTTCGAATTGCAACCTCACGTCGACAGAAAACAAGGGAATTACAATATCTCAAAGAATCGAAATGGAGAATATAATTTTTCCAGACCAAAGCTTCAGATGGAAAAAGGATCACATGTTGTTGCAAAACAATGTAAAATCAGTACTAAATCAGTACAAAAGGAAGATCACAAATAGCCCATTTTTCTAGAAATATTTACCAAAATCAAAGAGGGGGAACAACAGCTTGATGAAGAAAAACTACTAGAGTGGATGAAAACCAAAATCAAGGCTAAAGAATTCAACATATCAAAGCATAGATGATTTTAGGGGATAAATTTCACAAATGGGCTAATTTTTCATGATTTTTCCCAAAAACCGATTTGCCAATTTCCATCTTTTCTAAAAATGATTTGCCCAAATTCCATAGAATAAAATTATTTTACCTTAAAAATCGCCAATAGAAACTATATAAAAACCTTATAAATTTGAATATTTTTACAAAAGTATCACCAAACATTTTACATTTTGCATATTAAGGACTAGTAATATTAGCCTGGGTTTCTACATTTTAATATAAATTTCCATCCTTAAAATTATCACTGCCAACCACAATATGTGGGGGGACCATTAGGTCAACCGTAGTACATGGAAGTTCCATCAGTCTAACCAAAAATACATGGGGGGACCATTGGGTCAACCGCACTACATGGGGGGACCCTCAGGTCAACCACAATACATTGGGGGACCCTCAAGTCAGCCACAATACATTGGGGACCATCTAGTTAGCCAGAATACATGGGAGGACCATATGGTTTTTCCATCTCATCGCAACCTGTATATGGTCCTAGTGGTGTTCCTATGTCACATGGTTACTACTAATATCCATAGGTTAACCGACATCTTCCATTATTGGATACATTATATCTACTCGATCTGTCATGTTTAACCAATGATCCCATACCGCATGCCCTGTTTTGGCCTCCAAAACCTGCCAAACTACCTTCTGATATCCCAAAATTCAATGGGATACCTAGAGAAGACCCTAATAACGACATAATGACCTTCCATTTGTGGTATTCTTTGAACTCTTTGATGGATGATTCCATTCGTTTACGAATTTTCTAACGAAACCTCACAGGAGTGGTAGGGAAATGGTATATTGAACTACCATGACATTCCTTCAGTAACTTCAACTCTTTAGATATGGATTTTTTGACACATTTCCAACTATTGATTTGGTATGAAATCGATACAAATATTTTAACTTTGTTTCAACAATCCACCTCCACTCACATATCTAATCATATTCATGAATGGAGGAGGAAATGATGGTTAATTGTTTTACCAGCTCCATTACGAACCAACTCTTGGCATATTGGTTTCCCAAGTCACTTTTTCCACCCATCGCTACAGATGTCACCATGGGAGGTGTCCTCACTAGGAGCAAGCCATCACTCATGCACAATATTTTGACTTGGTATATTCCCAGTCTGGCACACTTTACAATCCAATCCCTCATTCTCCTTTCCCGTCGAATGATCTAAAAATACCTGCTCTGGAATCCCATGTCGATGGCATGGTGGGTTCCATTACCAACACAAAAACATATTCCTCTCTTGTTCAAACCTTTGAGGTGAATGCAGTACATTCCATTTCACTCCAACAACCTAGAGGTAAGAAGAAAAACAAGGGTAAATCCAAGAAATATTCTAACCAATAGGAGAGTACAAAAATTGTTGATACCCAAC
The DNA here is from genome assembly GCA_032191745.1 of Picea mariana. Taxonomy (NCBI): domain Eukaryota; kingdom Viridiplantae; phylum Streptophyta; class Pinopsida; order Pinales; family Pinaceae; genus Picea; species Picea mariana. The sequence goes on along the minus strand of JASDQU010817046.1, from coordinate 30,790 downwards.
CGAAAAGGAAATTTAAGCTTCTCTGCATGATTTGTACGGAGGAACACTACATGAAATACCGCCATCATCGTGAGGAAGTCACTAAATTTATAAAGGGTACCTCCCTACCCGTATTGTTAATTGACCCTTTCCCAACTCAACAACAACAAATGGTTTCAAAAAATACCGCCCCTCCACAAGGAGGCAACATAGGTCATTCCCACCATGGGGATGCTTCCTCAAGTGTCGTTCAGGTTTTTATGTATAAGGATATGGTTAGTATAACAACTATAACTAAGACTTATGATACTCCTCCAACAAATCATTCAAATGGAGGTGTTATCGATAATCCATCCACTTGCACTCCTCCTCCATCCTCCACCCCTCTTCATATCGAGAGGCCTGTTGCTAACTTAGTGTTGCGCCCATACAAGGGAAAAATTAGAAAATTAGTATTTAATCCAAGTTCCCGTGCTACTCAAAACTACAACATTGTTGAATATTTGGTTCAATAACTGTGTACTATGTCAACACTTGAAGTTCTACAAAACTTTCCAAGTTAACATAGAACCCTGTTGTCATCCATTGGAGTTATCGATCCAAAGGCGTCAAATATGATTATGCTTAATCTGGACTATTTTAAACCAAGGCTCTCCCACCACTTGGCATTCCAAATTCACTCTATGGTTCATGGGAAGAACATCCATCACATTGTTTTGGATTAAGGATATTCCACTTGTTTCATGCCTTTGTCATACTAGAGAGCCATTGGTTCTCCTCAACTTAACTAGTCTCCTACCACCCTTAAATTGTTTGATGTATGTGGTTTCCAACCTTATGAACTCTTGCAACTTTTGTTGTGTAATTAAAGGGAAAAAACGTTTCTATTGACATTTAATTGGTTGATGTGCCCATGGATTATTTTTTGTTTCTTGGTCATAGTTGGTTCTATGCGATGACTATCATCGCTTCTTCAATCTTTCACATTTTGAAATTTCCCCATCAAGGAAAAATTGTGATTGTTGACCAAAATGATTATTGCACATCAGATGTCAATATTTCTACAGAGAATAATATCCCTTTCTTGGGGTTGTCCGATCTTGAGTATGAAAGTGTGGGGGTATGTATCCTCAAGGATTCATCACTCATGGGACTTTTCCCCTTACCTCCCCTTGATCGCTAACATGAGGTTTCATGTTAAATATGATTACGGCTATCGTGCACCGATCCTGTGAATCACTCAATCCTCAAGTAGTGCTTAGCCCATATACCATTGAAACATTGTGTGGCATCATGGAACTTATTCTAGTTGAGTCTCATCTTCCACAAGATATGGTACCTAAACTTCCCTTCCTCTACCTATATCAGTTGATCCTCTTTCTTCCTCACTCTTTGGTGAACCTATCCCTATTAGTAACCAGTAGTCTAAGAGAGTCCATAAAAAGAGTCGGTAGACGAAACAATGCCTGGGGGGCATGTCTCCGGCCTTTGTACATCATGATGAAGTTAAACCACCAACTTCTTATGATGATTTTGGTGTTATCAGACTAGTCAGTAAGTGCAGACACAAACAGATCTCCCTAGCTTCACTACGAAACTAGAACAAAATAAGATAGTAAACTACTCTTTCCTTAGATTTCAATTATCAAATGAGAAATGGATCTAGAACATACCTTTTAAATATCTAAGATCCAACTTCTCGAATGCAATACAAGCTCCATCATGAGGCTTATGGAGAAATATCTACAAAGGAACACATGCCGACAAAGACAAGGATAACATAATCTATTCGATATGAAACTATGTATGTGATCAACAAATCCTACAATATGGACAAATAACATTCATATAGGAAATAAAAGTGCATCCGTATTAAATAATAGAAAGAGAGATTACAACCAAAGCCTTGATGTTGTAAGGTCCCTTCCAACTGTTCCTTTTTTCCCACACACTTCTGCTCCACGGATTCTAA
>JASDQU010817045.1:7918-19664 GCA_032191745.1 Picea mariana | reverse complement strand
AATATGTTGAGACAATATTGTAGAGGTTCAATATGCAGGAATGTAAACCGGTCAGGGTCTCTATTCCTGTAGGTGTAAAATTATCTGAGGATCAGTATCCCAAGACACAAGAAGAGGAGGAGGACCTGTCTCATGTTCCATATACAATTGTAGTTGGAATTTTGATGTATGCAATGGTCTGTACTAGACCAGACATTGCACATACAGTGGGAGTTTTGAGCAGGTATATGTCAAAACTAGGGAAGGAGCATTGGACAACAATACAGGGGGTTTTCAGGTATTTGTGTGGCACTGCTAGCTATGGATTATGATACCAAGGAAGACTAGGATTGGATAGAGTGTTGGACATACATGGCTTTGTGGATGCAGACTGGGTTGGAGATCTATATCTTAGGAGATCTACAAGAGGGTATGTGTTTAACCTGTTTGGAGGAGCAAAAGACAATATGTAGTGGCACTTTCCACTACAAAAGCTGAATACATGGAAACCACTCATGCAAGCAAGGAAGAAGTATGGTTACAAATATTGTATTCATGTATTGGTTTGGTACAACAAGATGTAAGGATAGATTGTGATAGTCAGAGTGCAATTTTTATGGCGAAGAACCCGTCTTATCATTCAAAGACAAAGAATATTGATGTTCAATATCACTTTGTGAGAGACACGGTTGAAGAAAATAAGGTGTTATTATGAAGGTGGACACTTTGAAGAATGTTTCAGATTCATTAACAAAGTTTGTGAACACTGAGAGTTTCTCTTAGTGTAGAGGATCTATGGGAATTGTTGCACTGGATTGTTGACTATGTAGCCCTGTAACCCCCTGTATGCAAAGAAAACAACAAGTGAGAGAATGTTTGGTTTGTGTTATATTCTTTGCATGGAGAGAAGTAGGGTCTACATTGAGTCGGGTGCGCAGGGGGGTAAGAGGGGGCGTTGCCCCTGGAAAAAAAATTCCTTGCTTTTTGTATCCATTTTTGGGTGATCCTTGATTTTTATGTCCATTTATGGGCGGTTTTTCAGCACATGGTTTTTCGCCGATGGTTTTCTATTTTCGGTTAAGGAATTAGGGTTGTTGACTAATCCAGGTCATTGGATTAGGGTTTTGGATGTCGTTGGATCTTATATGTATATTGTATTGTAAACAATGTATGAAGTGAATGAATATAAAATATGTTTTTTTTCCCAGTTTGGGTTTCTAGGGGAAAAATCTTTGTGTAATGTGTGTATTTTCGATTGTATATTTTATGTTCTTTTATTGAAAATCTGTTTGCAGTAAAATATTGTACAAGGTTAAAATCTACACGACCCTCCTTCTTAAAGGCTTCTTTCAATACTTGGATCTCCGACGAACAATCGATATCGATTCTTCGTAACATATCTATGGCTAAGGTTTCTTCGAGGTATAGGCAGGAAATTCAGATAGGGTACTAGGTGATTCAAGGTAAATAGACTCTTCACCTTCTTGGAATTGTCTGCAAGGTTTTACCCCGACTCCTCAAACCTCTATCCTTCTTCTTCAATATGCAGAAGACACCTCCCATCGACCCCCGTAGTGAATATTTTCTCATCCTATAAACTTTCCACTCAATGGATTAGGGAAAACATAGAGTTATAGGCCTCCATCATACCTCTCATACATAGTTACCCTAGGAAATTTAATCAATCTTGGAAATAATATCATATCATAATAGTACTCATATTTTAACATTCATTCAACATGTTAAAACTTCTTTAAGAACATCTGTAAATTCATATTCATTAACAAACATTACCAAATACATTCAGGGACACTTATCTGTTTAGGTCAGACTTCAAGTTTCCAACTTACTGAGGGTGAATGCCTTTCCACCCAACCATAGGCTTTGTTTCACTTTTCTTTCTACAACAAGCCACCCTCGTGCCATTCCATGATACCACTAGGGGACTCTCATAAGTTGGATTTCAGGTTAAGGATTTGGTCGAGAAAGTTACTCTCCTTCATTACATTGGCAACAATTGAAATCCCCTCTTTCCATTGAGACTAGGGTCTCCATGAGCTTACCAAGTACCTTTCCAGTTGGATTTCATCTACACAAGGGAGTCCCTTCATTGGTACACAATCCCCAAGTGTGCTTCCCTTACCAGTGTCAATTTATTTGTAGCAAGAACCAACTCATGACCCTCTCTGCTCCAGTTTGGGTCTGGGTACTCTCTGTTCCAATGTTGACCATGAGTATTCTAGGAAGGATTCCTATTTTTTTTCACATAAATTTCCCAGTTTTCTATACTCTATTATGGATTGTGAGTTCTCTCTCTCGAGCCCTTTTTCTCATTTGCTATACCACTCTGCTTCTATGTCTACCTTTCTCCTTCACGTTCTCTTTACCTCTTCCATTCCCAATTTGAGACATTCCTTTTCCTGCTCGAGTTCCTCAACTCACTTCCATCAAAAGTATCACTAGGAGTCAATCTCCCAAATCAATGGGGCACCTCCATGGTACTCTTGGCTGACAACTTCAACCGACCCAGTCATCCTCTGTGTACATTCATAAAGGTAGTCATAACTTCCCCCAACCACCAGGTATAATTCCATTAATGATCTTTCTTGTGGATGGGAAGAACAAGGTACTTTAGGAAAATTATTCATTCGAGGTGATTTAGGTGGAGGTTGGTCTTCTTGGGAAAAAAAGAAAATTTCCATTCCCCCTCACCTCTTCCCACTTGTGGTATCATGGACAGTACTGCAAGGATCCCCCCTTCAATCAACTGTGAGGTGATTTCGTTAAACATAAACACAATTACAGTGTTCATGAATTACAATTATGAAGTCTTAAGCATAATTACAAATCTTGAGGGAAAACGGGGTGTTACATTCCCCTCCCCTTTACTGGAAACACCATCCTTGGTATTTTTCCACGATATGCATAGTTTTATATAGATAAACAAATGGATATGCCATCCTCATGGCATCCTCCAATTCCCATGTGGCCTCATTTGCTCCAAAGTGCCTCCTTTGCACATTGACCTACACGACAGATCAGTTTCAGAGCAATGTCTCTTTCCTGTCAAGGATGCATTGCGGCTCGGGATTGAATTATCCCTCTTGTTCCACCTATATCACAGTCCAATCAATAAAGTGATTAGAAGAATGGTTATACTTCTTAAGTAGAGATACATGGAACACATTGTGAGATTTAACAATAGGTGGTAGAGCAAGTATATATGTTACTAGTCCCACTCTTTCTAGGACTTCAAACAATCCACAATAGTGGGGCACTGGCTTGGAACAAGTTCCCATTCTTAGGGTGATCCTCTTAGGATTCACCCTGATATACACATGATCTCCCATCATGAATCCCTTGTNTTTACTATCTGCATATCTTTCTATCTGTCTCGGGGCACCTTCAGGTTTTTCTTAATTCTGATCACTTCATGTTCCATTTCTTTCAACATGTTTGGTCCAATTGTGATCCTGTCTACTAGATTGCCCCAACTAATCAAAACTTTTCACTTCCTTCCATATAGAGCCTAAAATGGGCTAAACTTTAATTACTCTTGATAGGAACTATCGTAGGCAAGCTCTACCAGGGGTAGGTATTCTTCACATTGCTTGGGCTGGTGCATAACATGCATCCTTAGCATATCTTATAACACTCTTTTACCCTCTCAGTTTGTCCATCTTCTTGGGGATGGTAGAACGTGTTGAATGCTAATTGCATTCCAAAGCCTTCAAATAGTCTTCTCCAGAAATTCGAAGTGAATTTCACATCCTGATCTAAAATAATGGTCCTAGGAATACCATGCAATCTAAAACTTTCCTTCATAAATACATCAACAACATCTATAGCTTTAAAAGTGGAATTTATTGGAACAAAATGAGCTTATTTACTCAGTTTATCTACCACCACCATGATTGTATCATGTTTTATGTCCATTCTCGACAATCCTATGATAAATTCCATAGAGATAATCTCCCACTTCCATTCTGAAATTTGTAATGGTTGCAACAATCTTGTTGGGTGCTTGTGCTCAACCTTCACTTGTTGGCACTCCATAAACTTAAAAATCTACTCTACAACATCCTTTTCCATTCTCAACCAATAATATCGTTGTCTTATTTTCATTATCATCTTTTGGTAACCAGGATGACCCTTATAAGGTCTCCTATGAAACTCATCCATTATGAGGTTTTTTAGCTCTGTTGAATTAGGTATGCACAACCTGATTTTCTACATCAACAACCCCTTTGTTGTGAGCTGGTATTCCTCATACTTTTTCCTTTTTGGTTCTTGTTGCAAGATTTATTTCACTGTATTAAAATGTTCTTCACTTTGTAAGAGAATTATGATTCTCTTCTCGATATTGGATTCATACATGCTTGCTGTTGCTAAGTGCACTTTCTGTATACTTTGACCGAGCGCATTTGCCACTCAATTTTCCTTTCCTTTTACATATTTGATCTCGAAACTGAATTCACTGATTAGTGCCATCCACCTTGCTTGTCTAGCATTTAACCATGGCTGATCAAATAGGTATTTCATTCCACAACGATCTTTCATTGAGAAAAATCTTCTTCCAAGTTTTTAATGCCTTCACATTTTAAAATCACACACAATGGCTACAAGCTCCAAGTCACGAGTAACATAATGTTTCTCATGCTCATTTAATTTTCTCAATTCATGGAAAATCACATGTCCCTCTTGCATAAGGACTCCACCAAGTCCTTCCTTGCAAACATTGGTGCAGACTAAGAAATATTTTTTAGGGTCTGCGATTTTTAGGACAGGGGTATTGGTTAAGAGGTGTTTCAGTCGCTGAAAGTTGGTCTCACACTCTGCTAATTATACAAACTCCACCCCTTTTCTCTGCAATGAGATTATGGGATGAATGATCTTAGAAAATATCTTAGTACTATCCGATTAATCCTATGTGTTAAATCCTAGGTTTGCACCTCTTCTCTCTTTTCCTCCATCAACCCATCCATCTGTCAACCTAATTCTTGCATAGTTTATTTTCAATGGCATGTTGAGTCATTTTGATTTGTTCTCATCTTCCTTTTGCTTTTAATCATTTTCTTTCTCTTTGAAGGTTAATACATGTTTTGGTTTGAATTGAATAACATTAATCACCATGATTTTATCACTAGTGGGTTGCTAGCAGTTAACCTAGGCCTTTGATGCAAAAAGACATAGATTGCAAGAATGTGCCTATTCTTGCAAACAATAGAAAACATGTTGTTTTGCTGGTTTTAACGTTAAGAAAGTTTTTAAAAATTTAAATCAGTTGTGTTGGCACCTCGCATGTGTGTGCATGTCCCTCGACACTTGAGTTCACGATGGTTACCACCAGTTTGATCATCATTGCAGAATCCATGCTAAAGTCATGCAGGTTTGTGTCTTCAATTGTTATCATCACGGGATCATGGGTAATTATCGTTGCATGTGGTAAAGTAAATAAAATTAACACATACATTCGACCTAACATTTTCATCAGAGGCAATTCGAGCGAGATTGTTTCTCCCCAAGATCGTTGGAAATGTAACCGAACATAGCCATAGGGGCTTGAACTGTTCGAAGCCATTCCATAAATTAGAGATATTTTCATCAGAGCATAATGGTTTGATTTCATCTGTGCTTTCGAAGGGCACCACACTAGAGTGGCCCTAATCTTTGCACAAAATTGTGATGGTTTCAGACCCAACTCGAGGACACCACAATTCACATCACAAAGCATTTTATTGGGGTGACATGTGCTCTCCCGGTCAACATGGAGAGATGGTTCAAAAAGGTAAAATTGTCAGTAGAGCTCTGCAACAAATTCCTAGTGTCAGAACACCAAAACCATGACTGGAGTCAGGGTATTTCAATCACGTAGATTAAGGATGAATGGCATGGCATCCACATTGCAGTCCAAAGGTATATTACAGGTGAAGGTTGTTTCTCAATTGTGAATTGTTATCACCTTATTTTCCTTATGCATTTAAGTGGTGATAAAGAATTAAACCTCCCCTTTTATTTGCTCGAAATTTTAACAAAAATGTCTAGAAGGGTCCATAGCCACCCTAAATCTACTCACAGGAGTTTATATCACCAGGGTTTTATAAAGATCTTGGTCCTCTTTGCTTTTGATGAAATAGAGATGCCTTGAAAATATGTTTACAGTCTGTAGGGTTATAGGAAGAGGAACAACAAGTTGATCGACAATCTGAAGAGAAAAGGGACGAGGATAACCCAGAAATGAGGGTTTCCCCTGAACCTGGGTGCTCCTCAAAGGCTACCCAACAAACGAGAAATAAGAAAGTTGCACCTAAGAAAGGGGGTACCCGATCTGAAATGGCCAAATCAATCACTCCTACAAAGGAAGAAACCCCTCAAAGGCATCTAAGATCATCAACAACAAAGCAAAGAGAGAAGGAGGGCAACAAGGTTTGTATCAAAGGGAAAGAAGAACAGGTCACCTCACCAGGTCTAATGTCACCTAAGCATTCATAAGGTGAGCTTGTGACCACCACCATGCATCAAGACAAAGCTCCCAGAATAAAAACAAGGAGGCAAAAGAAATGTAAACAACACAGTCCCAAGATTGTGGCTGGAAAATTTGTGTTTGTAGAAACCTTGATGAAGGAATCCACTGAATCCAAATAGAGTAGAAAAAGGAAAGGGAACTAGGACCCTGAAATGCCCAGTAAACCTAATAGAAAAACTAGGATCACCAATCAATTAAGTTTAAATTCTAAAGCATTGTTTAATCCATCTTTGAAAGATCATAAACCTATAGTAATTGAGGATGAAGACACTGAAGAGGACATCTATGGATTTGCAAATATGGAGGAAATGGTTGTCCACATATTGAAAAATATGACAAGTGATAAAGAAAAGAAAAAATACCATAAAGGGGAAACTTCAGGGATAAAATATGCAATTGTGAAGACACGGTACCCTGCAGACTTGGGTTTAGAAAAAAATGCAATGGACCTTGGCCCAAATCTCGAATAGGACTCTGATGGCATAACCCGAGATATAGAGCTAGTTCCTGAGAAAGTTTTATATGACACTAAACTATAGATTAAAACAAAAACATTGAAGATACAAGAATCTGTGAGGGTGACACATGATAAAAATCCTAAGGTAGCACCCAAATATGAGATGAGGTCAAGAAAAACCAAGTTGTCCATTGACCTTAACAAATCTGTCATAGAGGAAGAACAAGGGATAAAGGATAGAAATAAGGAACAACTTTTGATTAAACCAAAGGTCGAAGCTGATAAAGGTATAGATGACAGCCACCAGGTACAAATGTTGAAGCAACAAATTCATATTTTACAACAACCTAAGAAAGATCTAGAAATGCAACATGCTAAGCTACAAAAGAAGTACCAAAAGCTGCAAAAGAAACATTAGAAGACATGTTTTTTCTTGAAGGAGATCATCTAAGAGGTCAATTGATATCAAAGGAGAAAGGATTTAGGGCTTATGCTAGTTGATCCACATGTGTTCCAGTTTGGTCTCTAGTTGGAGTGCACGTGGGAATCCATGCACAATTACCTGCCAGCTATAACTGTCAAAGGTTTTTTTGTTAGAAGTTGTTCTACTTCAATAGTCAATAGTAGTTATAGTTGCACATACATTTTTGTTGTTTTAGTTCAAGACATTGCTGCCAAATGTAATAAGTGGTCATTTTATTTTGATATGAACCATATTTTTGTTAAGATCAAGTTAAAGGGAAGTCATGACTAATACTTCCATTTTTTTTTATGACTGGCGGAATCGGAAACTCGCGGTTCTCGTAGCCACGTGACACATGGTCGATCCCCTTCTTCTACCTCTATAACTTCCAGGAACGTCCACAAAACCCGCAAACATGGGGCACGATTAAATTAGGGTGAGAATCGAACTTGAAACCTCCTTTTTTACATTTCTTCCATTTACATGGCACTTTCCAATCAGTCCACACCCCTGTGGGCGACTAATACTTCCAATTAAATACACTCAAGTCAAAGAGATGTTTTCAAATTGTAATGAAGGAGTGACAATCAGGTTATTCACATAGTCTAGTTGTAATGTGAAGTTAAACTTTTATTTTAGATCCTAGACAGATGGTCTAAACCCTTTGGGGTCATATATAAATAGAAATATTTTGGAATGTAATAGGTCTCATTTTTTGGGAGATCAAGCATCTGAATTTTGGTTGGACCTGAAACTTATGACTGTAAAGCTTCCTACTCGGTGAATATAAGTCTTGATGACAATTTGAGTTTTTTCTTCTCAAATATTTGTGTGTTGTTAATCTTATATTGATGCAAGTTGGAAATGTATGCAATGTGTAGTTTCCTTTCCTTTCAACTAATGTTTCAATGAACTGTTTAATACTATGCAACTTGGCTCCAATTATTGTTTGCAATAGATAGTTTATTGTATTACAACCTTGTTTGGATGATTTGTGTCAAGATACATATTTTAGATCTGGAATACTATTTCAAGTCTGAGATTTCATACAACGGGTGACATTGTATGCTTGCTTGTATTTCATTTATTTTATTCTTCGCGTCCTTACATGTTCATCAAAATGCATGTGACCAGCCAAGGGGAACCTACAATGATATTGTTTGGACAGTCCAACCAGGTTTCTACCCTTGAAAATCTACCTATCAGTTGACAAACAAACCTAGTTCATTAAAATCAAACCATTCCAAAACTTGAGGTGGCATAGCTTTTCCCTTTAGCAATCAGGTGCGGACCCTAGGACCAACATATTCCGGCGTCATTGCAGGGGAACAGAGTAACGGATTATCTTTCACTGGGAGAACAACAACGATCAGATCTAATAGTTGATGGTGAACAAAGATCAAGCACAAAGGTGTCTGTTATCTTTCACCTGGTGAATCCACTGAATGAAAATCTATTAAGGAATTCTAGATCCCAGGAAAAGATCCAGGAAATCAAATCCCGAGCCTACTAAAACTCCAAAATTCAGCCTTGATATTAATGGTGACATAGCCAACCTTGATTCAAAGAAACAATTAAGGAATATTACCATTTCTTAGGCATATCCCTTGCCATCCAATGGCAAGGCCATAGTTGAAAAAATTGCCTCTATCCACAACAAGGAGCAGTCTGAGGCTGTCATTTTTCAAAACCCCCTTGTCATTATCCCTCAGACATCCCTTGTCTCAACTTTTGCCTCATCATATCCTCCATCAACCACACCCACAACTCCTCCTCAGCCTTAGAGTCCAGTTGTCCCAAACATGGCTATCAACAAGATGGAAGCGATCATTACAACTAGGTATGCACCTTTGGTGCTGCCTCAAAACTTAAATGACTTTCCCACATGTGACTACATGAAGTATCTTCCAAGGTACAATGGTGAGGGGGAGGTGACTGTTGAGGAACATCTGGTGGAATTTTACATTTTTGCAGACAACTTTAACATTAAACATGCATATTTATGGATGAGATTGTTTGTGCAGAGTTTGGATGGAGAGGTAAGGAAGTGGTTTCATGGCCTAACTCCAAATTCTATTACAAGTATTGTGGAATTGGATGAGGCCTTTCTAAAACAATGGGGGGATAGGAGAGACTATCTGTATTATAAGAATAATGGTGAGTTTGTATCAGACTTCACCAAGAGATTCAACAAGATGTATAACAATATTCCTGATGAGATTAAGCCAACTGGAGCCTCAACTAAGATCACATTTGCAAATGATTTTGATGTTGAATTTTCTCTTCTGTTGAGGGAGAGGAGGTCCACCACTTTGTTTTCCATGCAAGAGATAGCTATTAAGGTTGAGTCTAACATCCTAGCATCAAAACAATTGAAGAAAAAATCAGATAGGGATAAAAAGAAGCAGAGGGGAGAGTTGCCTTCTTCTTCCAACCCAACATAATGTGACCCAAAGCTAGATGAGGTGACAAAAACCTTGAAATCCCTAAATTCAAAGATAGCTAAATTGAAATGGGAAACCAAGAATCCCAATAGGCCATATCAAGATGTTGGAAACATAAACACAAATCAGTTTAGAAGGCCAAATAATGCTCCTCAACTCATGTAGAGAGAGAGGAGAAATGTTGAAGATCAGAGAGTTGTACCTCCTTTCCAAAACAATGAGATTGAGGAAATGGATGTAAAAAATGATGTTGTAGATGATTTTGTTGTACTGTTTAATGAAACTGATCTTTATCCTAGTCACCTAACACATCAATACTATGAAATCTCACAATTGTCAAGCCAGTTTGATGATGATGTGAAGGAAGAAGAAATAATTCAAAGTCAGCCCCAAAAGAAGTATGATTTGAGGCATAGGACAGGAGATCCAAAAAAAAATGCACCTGTTCAGAATAAAAAATTAGATTTTCCTCCCAAGCAAGCTCCAAACAAGGGTACATCAAACAAAACTGATAAGCCACAACCATATAAACCTATTGCTCTAGAGGTAAAGGAAGCCGACAGAGTTGCTGGAAAATGAGCCATTCAAGAAATCTATCATGAAGGTTTTGAAGCCACATGTTTCTCTTATATCATCTGATGTAATCAACTTGCAGGATGAAAACCCTACCATCATTATTTGTTAAGCCCTAATATTGGCTCATTACCCCTTAATTGGGGCATATTATATTAGTAATGTTATTTTATTTATGTCGTATTTAGGCCATTAGTTGTAATTATACCTCCTAGTTTCCTATATATACCAAGGAGACATTTTCATTTTGAATCATCTTGTACTTGAACATTTAAGTGGGGTAAAAGGAGGTTTCCCCCTTGAAGAGGCTTATTATCTAAAATTATCTCTTTTTCAAACCTTTGAGTACTTTTTTTGAGGTTTTTCTATGCTATATTGATATTTGGTTCTTAACATATGGTTTCAGAGCTCAAGGTCTTGGGGTTTCGCTGCTACATCTGAGACACCGTGGAATTTTCACTATAACTTTTTTTCTACAACGTTTCAGAAGGAACGACTTGGAGGATATTTAGTAGACGGATCAAGGTACGTTGAGTTAAAAATTAATCTCCTGAGGCCTTATACTTTCGGAGATACAGCCTGTACAAGATAGGATTCTGGAATCATCCTGAAATGAGTCATTGTGGAATTTTCGCTATAAAAAAATTTCTGTAACGTTTCAGACCTTGAAATAGGGAGTAAATTTAGAGAAATTAGTAAGGTATCTGTGGTAAAAGGTTAATCTTCTTGTTCATATTAAATTTATAGATACACCTTGTGTAAGATAGGGTATCTGACCAGTCCTATTGACTAGTCTCAAGAAGGTGTTCCAGGTAAAACAATCATAACTTTTTTCTAGAGTATCCAAATTGAGTGGGACTGGTTTCATTGGATCTTGGACAGTATGTAGTATTTTGGGTACGAGTTTCAGAATTTTATATCAACTATTTTGTGTGGGGCATGCTATACAAGTGAGATCTCTTGGAAAGGCCAAAAATCAGCAAGTTGTGAGGAAGTTACCATAAATTCCACTTGGCACATCCAATTTTTATCAGACCGGTGGCATTGCAAAGAAGAAATATCATAGAACTACCTAAAAGAAAGTTTCATACCCAGAAGGGCCAAAACTTGGGAGATAGAACATAATAAATACTGTCTAGCAAAACCGCCTCAAAATCAAGTTTCAAAAGTGATACTTGGCCAACATGCCACCAAAAAAGGGACCTTCTACACCAAATAAGCCTCCAGAAAATCCTAATTGGACTCTTGATGAAGGTGAAGAAATGCGTAGGGACATAAATGAACTACAAAAGAAGATGGATTCA
>JASDQU010817044.1:9169-36012 GCA_032191745.1 Picea mariana | reverse complement strand
ATGGATTCATACAAGCGAGCTTGACTCAAAATAATTCCAAGACATAAAATAACTATTGAAAGTTGTTGTACTTAGTTGCCCTAATTTGTCTGGATTTGTGAGTAATGATGAAAAATATTGTTTTCTTTGTTTAAAAAAGAAGGGTATTTCCACATAGGTTGAACACCTTGAGAAATTGCTCACACAAATAGATCAAATATTAGAACACTAGTGTTTTACATAGTTAAAACCATAGAAGAGGTAAACAATGGCCCTAGCCAATGCAACCACTTGAGGAAATAAATTAATGCAAAAGAAAAATATTGTACATACGAGTTTCTTACAATCAATATTTAGCAAATGACCTTCATGCTCTTTAAAAAGAGATCATGGACCAATCAAGTGTTAAGACACAGATCAATATAGGCATTAATATCAAGGTGAATATGAATCATTGAATCACTTTATGTCTAGAACATATCATGACCATCAGATTACATAACTACAAATGCATACTAAAGAAATGGACTTTACCTAAAGACACATTAGACCAAGTTGACCTTAACTAAATCCTAAGTGTCTAAATATCCTAACATCCCCATTTAAGAACAACTTAGGATATGATTGTAGGATTACAAAGGTGACACAATAGGAGAGGGAAGAAGGCATTAGAGCCTATCCCCATTTAATGACAATTTCCTGAAATTCTAACATAGATTGAATTTTGGAAAAATTCACTTCTAAAAGAGACTTTGTGAAAATGTTTACAACTTGCTCATCTATAAGGGAAAAGAGAACTTTGAGAATATGATCTTGAATAATATTTCTAATGAAGTTCATGTGTATCTCAATGTGTTTTTTGTGTTGATGTTGAATTGGATCTTTGGTGAAATTGATGGCACCCTAATTGTCACATCGGTGTGTGATTGGATTTTGTTGTTGGAATCCAAACTCTAAAAGGATTTGTCAAAACCACAAGGCTTCTTGACTTACATTAATTGTTTCTTAATACTCTTCTTCTATTGAAGAAAGAATAAGAGTTTGTTGTTTCTTACAATCCCAAGATACAAGTCTAGAACCAAGACTTAAAATATGACCTGTAATAGACTTCTAATCATTAGGTTCACTAGCCCAATTAGAATCAATGAAACCAACTAAAAAAGGATTCCCCCTTGAACTGTAATGCATCTCGAACTGAACTATAACCCAGATATAACAAAGTGTATTTTTTTCTTCTTTCCAATGGCTCTGATGGGCTGTTTGCATATATTGGGAAACAAGACCAACAACAAAGGAAATATCAAGATGGGTATGATTAAAATAAAAAAAAATGATACCAACTAATTGAAAACGCAAAGTAGCATCTACTTTGAGTGTAGTACAGGTGGCAACAATTTTGACGCTAGATTGGAAGGGAGATGGGGTTGGTTCACAATCTTCCATGCGAAAGAGGTGAAGAAGGTTACATTCATACTTATATTGGGAAAAGGAAATTCCTTCCTTAGTTTTCAATACTTGGAGGCTAAATAAATAATGAAAATAGCCAAAGTCTCTCATTTCAATTTTCTTCTTAAGGTTAGATTTCATATGGTTTAAAAATTTTGGGTCCCTACTAGTGAGGATAAAGTTAGAAACATAAAGAACAAGTATTATCAGATGGTTTCCTACTTTCTTGGTATAGACATTGGGGTTAGAATGACATCAAAAATAGTTAGTGTCCAGAAGAAAGTTATCCATTTTAGCATACCAAGCCTAAGGACTTTTCATAATACCATAGAAACATCTCTTAAGGTATAAAACAAGGTTGGAGTCATTTTGAACATAGTCAGGAGGTTGTTTCATGTATATTTCTTCTTGCAAATCCCCATGCAAGAAGGTGGATTTAACATCCGTCTAATGGACCTCCCATTTATGTGAGGTAGCAAAGGATGTACCAAGGTGTAAGGAATTAATTTTGGCTACAGGGACAAAGGTTTAATTATAGTCAATCCCTTCAACTTGAAAGAATCCTTTGGAAACTAATCAGGCCTTATGTCTTTCAACACTTCCATAAGATGCATACTTAGTTCTATACACCCATTTACAATTGACAAGTTTTATTCCTTTAATAATAGGTACAAGATCCCAAATATCATTCACCATTAAAGAACAATATTCTTCATTCATATCCATGTTCAAATCTGGATGGCCAGAAGATTTTACAAAGGTTTGTGGATCATGAGTATTTCAAACTTGAGCCATAAGAGAGGAGACTCACTAGAACTATAAACACGTATGAAACTAATATCAAGGATTGCCAACAACATCACCGATTGTTTCTTGTGTTGTACGAACCCATCTGGCAAGCAATGGTGCTCATATAGGTCCATTCTCAATGGACCCAACTAGAGGAAGGTGAGTAGGTAGAGGTGGATTTTCATCCTCACTATCATCATCTGAAGAAGAAACTAGAATAGGATCACTAATAGAAAAGTTGGAAAGAGAGAATGGAACAAAGGCCGAAGATGACACAAAAACCAAATTAGGCTCACAAGGAAATTGATCCGAAATTGATCTTTTAAAGACTTGGTTGAGTTTTAAGCATGTGTTAAATTACCATTCAAAAACTTAAATGAGGAAGGATATCTTAATGAAAGAATGTTGCAGCCATCATAAAGAATACATAACAGAAAGTAAACATTAAGAACAACAAACCATAATTCCAAGATTGTTAACGGAGTTCAGCAAGGTTTCCTACATCTCCGGGCCTTTGTCTCTGTAGGGGAGGCTATCTTATTAATATTCAATGATACAAAATTATATCAGAAGTATCTCAAATGGATTACAAAATGGTTTGGATGTGTTATTCTCGAACTTAAGAATCCAACACAATTGACGACACTGAAAAAGGTTGAGTGTAGCTCCCATAAATGGCCTCCAAAGTTCGCTTCCTCAATGGCTTCCCTACATAAAAATGGCATAAGATTCCAATATATTCAGCATTATGTTGTTTTTGAACCTCTTCATGCTATCAAAAACCTCTGTCTTTTACAGATTTGGAGTTGGGGGTCATATCCCAACTTCCCCCCAAGATTTGGTCGTAAAAAGGGCTCCAAATCCTCAAGTTTGGGCAAAAATCACCAAAAATCAGCATAAATAACCCAAAAAATCATACAATATGGTTTAAAAACCAAAAAATGAAAAATAATGTGCATGCTCCCCTTTTCCCCAGGCTCCTAGTCACATGGGAGGGCCCATGTGGCCACGCGCTAATGCTGACACCCTAGTCCTCTGCCTTAGCCTTCGCTCTTGGTCGCATGCTAACCCATGTGGCCTCAGGCTGGTGTAACACTTGCGTGCCCCCTGAACTAGCTCTTGGTCTAGCTCCTGGTTGGTCAAGCTAGCTCCCTGCCGACCAGGGCTTATCCCCAAACCCTTGGCACATATCACAACAAAACATTTTTTTTGTCGTGTGGTGGTTAAGAACCACATATAGAATGGTCGGTCTGCCGGTTGTTCCAAAGACTTTGGCTATGTGGAGGTCAGGTGTTCGATTCCCGCAAAGTGCCAAAAAAAATTTTGACCTAGCCAACATTGACAAAATATGGGGTGCCATGTGGTGCCTTGTTATTGGGCCACATGTCACCTCTAGATTGGCCTGTACAATCCAGTCACTACACAATCACCCTGTCTAGTCATCTGCTTAGTCAGCTGCATAGTCAGCCTGTACACCATGTGTTCACCTATCATCTTGCCACGTCTTTGTCGTACCTTTCATATGTAATGCTACCACTAGTGCCATGTCATGTCCGCACAACCACATGTCATGTCCGCACAACCACATGTCATGCCTAGAGATTTCCATCTATCACCACATCAATGTCTCTATAGTGTCACATGTCAAATTTTTATAGGTCCAACTCAACCCTGAAAATGCCAAAAATGACTGCCACGTGTCATGCCATGGTGTTGCCACATGTCCTTGCTGAGGTAATCATGATGTCATGCTGACATCACTGCCACATCATACTGACATACTAATAATGTCTGCAATACGACCTGTTTGACTATTGACTTTGACTTTTTTTTTCTTGTTTGGGAAATTGATCAGAATGCGATAACTTTCGCATACGATGTCCATTTTCGGAAAAAAAAATATGGTCGGAATCAGCACGACAAGCCCAATGCCATGGTGCTAGTTTTTTCTGATTCCAAGAACTTTTGTTTTTAGGCCTTCCTGGATCCATTTGGATCACGCCTCCCCATTAATACCTTTTGGTCCTCCAAAAGGGTATTAACCAATTATCAAGTGTGGGATAGGCCTGCCCACTTGTCCTTCAGGGGTGATTTTAAGAAACCCCCCTCAATTTATATATATAATAAATGGGTGAATCCCCATGATACATAGGAAAAATGAAGGCTATTTTATCAATTATATAATATGTATATATAATTTTTTGGCAAATATTTTAGTCAATTATATAATCTTGTAAATCTCGACGAATCTTTCATTGAATTATAAAATCTTGTAAAATCTTGATGAATTTTTCACTGAATTATAAAACCTTGTAAAGTCTTGGAATTTTTTTTTGATAAAGTATAAAACCCATATATAATAATAGGGAAATGTGTTCATTAAACTTTAATATACTCATTTTACAAATTTGGAAAAAGAAACATAGTTTGTCCATCCTTTAGACAATGTTGCAAGCATCAAGGTTTTTTTTTGTCATGTTTGTTCCAAGGTCTTACATAACATCAAGGATGGAAACTAGGGAAGAGTGTTCCAAGGGCTTACATAAGGAAGGAGTGGAATGAACTATTGGTTTTTATTCAAAGGTATATAACCTGTGACAGAAGGTATAATTCAACTTCCCTGTATCACATTAGATTTTTGGAACATTTCACAGGTACTCATCCACTCAATATGCCTTATTTTCTTTGGAAAAGCCTAGTAAAAATGTCTAACAAGGTCAAAGCCAATCCTGCTAAGGCTGAGAACAAACTTTTGCATTGTGCTTTGATTAAATTACTCATCATTTAAGAACTGAAGAAAAAAAAGAAAACATGGGGGTATTTTTTGTTTTGGTTTGAGTTCACCTATGAAGAAGATCCTGAGAATCCTCTTGGAAAGAAGAAGAGAGTCAAGAAATGAAAGCAACCTATTGCACCTGATACATCATAGGAATCCACCATCAGGAAAAGGAGAAGGATAGATTTCCTCAATGATCCTAAGGATGAAAACATGGTCAGAATGAAAAGAGATAAAGTGGTTTCTTGGAAGGAGAGGCTTAAGGAATATAGAGTGCTAGACAGATTTATGAAGAAAGAGAATGCTAACTTGAAATCCCATATTGCAACAGTTTCCTCACAGAAAGACAAGTACAAAGAGAAATCTAAGAGGTTGTCTAAGAAGGCTAAAACATACTTTATATTTGTGTTAAATTTTGCAAGAAGTACAGGATCATGAGGAGAAAGTGGTTGTACTTAAAAAGAAAGAACTAGAGGAGACCAACTCTACCAGTTGAGGCTATTCAACAAGGATGAGGTGATCCAAGACTTGATACCTTTTTGTAGTTTTGGCCTTTACTATATGTATGACATATCTTTCTCGTTATTTAGTGTTGCCTCCTTACTTGCAATATTTTGACCAATATTTTTGGCTTGTCTCCAAGTGAATTGTCAAAGTGAAATTATGTTGGCCTTGAGTTTTCCCATAATTTTGTTTATGACATACCAGAACTACTCTGCTGAATTTTGTAAAAAACAAATTTGCATTTCCTATAAAGTGATCATTGGAAAAGAAACAAGATACAGAGCATGCTTTGTACTCAATGCATACAAGAATGACGTAGATATTCATTGACATGAACCTGTAGATGAAAAACCAGAGAAACCATATTTTTTGGTGACCATGCATGAGCTATTGTTGATTCAACTGCTACAACAATTTGTTTTATTAATTTATTTCAAGCTCCAACCTCCTACCTAATATAGTTGAATACCTGGGAGGGAGGTAATTTGTAGCAATATTTGTTTGTTTGCTGAAGGTATTTTGAAACTATGCAAATCCATAAGTTATAACAGGTGATGTATAAAACTAGGGCTCCAAAGTTCTCTTCCTTTTATTGATGAAGGAAGGAACTGGGTTTCGATTTTTTCCATGTTGTCACTCTCTTACATAGAAATAAAATGCAAATATTGGTGTCGATCCAAATTTCTCCATGCAAAAGTTTTATGCTGAAAATAATTCTCTCCTTCTAGATTGTGGTGTAACAAAACCAAAGGATCTTTCTTTTGTGCATGGCTATGAATTAATGGGAATATATTTTATTATGGATTCCCTTCATTCAAATACTAAGATTTTATTGCAATGCATGTGGTGGCAGTGATTCTCTTGTAAATTTGTGGCATGATTGCACTGCTACAAATGAGGATGAAGTAGCATTGAAAGACCAAGAATTAGTAAATGCTCTTGCATATACTGAATATGTGAAATCAATTCAACTTGCATTTGAATATTTAAGAAGACCTTATAAGTTCCTTGATGTCTTCACTGAACTGTACAACAAAGAACATGCCAAAGATTAGATACACAAAGTGATACATGAAACTGTTTTCAAAGGTATCACACAAAGACCTCAAGTAATATTACCCATTTTCACATTTAACTTATCTTGTTAAGATGATGCCATGCCTTGTCACATATACATCCCATGCATGCCATTGCAACAAAAATACTTCACTTCATTTTCTTGTTGATTGCATGTAGCATTTTACAAATGACTTTGTTGTGGTAACCATATTGCTCGTTGGTGGGTCACCCCATGCTTTTCCCATCCAATTAATGACATCGATTTAACACTTTTGTAGTATAAAAATAAAACGAGTGCATGAATACCAAGGGGTTAGCTCAACTGGTTATCGCTAATGTTGGGTTGCTAGGCATTTGGCTAGTTCCCTTTTTAAGATGTTTTGTCTCCAATAGATTATAGTTCCTGAAATTATGTGTAGGAATTTTCAAGATATCTACATAATACATCTGTTTTTAAATACTGAACACACCCTAAACAGATAAAGAATGAAAAAATTAGGATTCAGCTAAAAGGCTTGCAAGAAAACAAAAGAGAAGTCAGCCTTCAATAAGCAAGAAAAGAACCTACCAAGGTGATTGATACCCAATTCTCCGTAGGGAAGAGTACAACCTTCAATGAAAAGTGTAACATGAGATTCATCTGGCCAATAAAATCAAACAAAATTTTGTCACATAGCATCCTAATATCCCAAAGCCCATGTTAAAAAGGTTAAATAAAATATGTAGCACTTTAAGCACTATGTGATCTATTTTTTTTATTTATGTAAAAGCAACATAAAAAGTATTTTGCAATATTATTAAGAATGCAAACAAATACTACATTGTTTCCATCCTGATTTTAGTGCAACAATATATGCAATCCAAAATATCAGGACCACATTCTCTATTGCATGCTGCAATGGACTGACAACAATAGATCATCTAATTTTAATGTTGAAGAACATTGATAATGGCCAAACATGAAAAAAATGCTTATTCATGAACATGCAGAGATACAACCTGATGCATTCCTAGTAACTTCAAATAGAAATTTTTATATGCATAACTAGAAATTGGCAAAAAATTTCACTTGAACCTACCCAAAGCTCAAAATTCTAAAATAAGATCTGAATGGTTGAACTTGAAAGTTGAAAATAATACTGCAGAGCCTTCCCCTACATTTTATCCAATGAAAAATTCAATTTTGATTTACATTATATGAGGAGCACAATTTGTTGTGTTCTTGCAGTAATAGAAATGGACAAAGTTTGCAAAAATTGCATAATTCCTCTTGCATCTGACATTGAAGTCTTTGAGATTTTTAGAACAAGAAGATCAGAGAAGATCGATGATTATCCCATCTGATAAGAAATTGAAGACATTATGGTAAATCTTTTTTAATTCAATCCTCTTAGTACTGTTGTTGTGGCATTGCAATATGAATCCCTCCACCTCAAGGTGCCTTGAATTGACATAGAAAGAATATATAATTGAGATGTTCCTATAGCATTCATTGCATTGCCTTATGCTTTGGTCTATATTAGAAACAACTCTAGATGAGATGACCTGAGGCAACCATAAACCCAAAGGCTAGAGTAATCAAAGAGACAACACTAATACTCATATGTCTTGCATGTTCCCATGTCATTTTAAGGCTTGTTAAGACAATATGTACTTCCCATAATGACGAAAAAAATATGCATTTATGTTGTGTATATCCACATAGTTTCAAGGCCTACTATGGCAAGATTAGGCACCTAATATAATGGTGGTATTCATCCTCTATTGATTCCCTACTCTAAATTTTGTTATATTGTGCAATTATCCTTTTATTTGTATCCTAAGAACTCCATTACAACTCACATTATCCAATGTAAATAATTGATTAAACACTAGGAACTAAATATCATCCACATATGTTTTGATCCTAAACCTCCAAACAACCGAGAAAGCTTCAAATTTTCAACTCCTCTGCTCAAATTCGAGAAAGATTCTCATGTATGCAAACTCAAGGAAGCCTAAGCAATGAAATTGCCATGAATCTAAGAAAATAGGGAGAATTAAAGTTCCAGTGGCCATGAATCAAGCAAGCCAAGGAAAAGAATGACCTCTAATGCCCTGAATCAATGGAAAAATTCAAAAGATTGAATCTGGTTAAATTTGATGGGATGTTGGTTTTGAGAGATTATAGGTTTTCAATTTTTTAAGATCTTCAAGTGCTTCAACCTTATACTTGCAATGAATTTTCTCAATTAACAATAGTAGAGATGAATTTCCACACCTTCATCCTTAAAATACCTTTTGATGCCCCCCATGATATTTATTTTCTTTTCCTTTTGACTTTTATTTGAAATTCACTTCACAGTTATTTTATTAATTAAGATTCAAGATTCCTTTGAACCTATAATTTTTAAGGAAAATTTACATTTGTAATTCTTTTATCCCTTTAAAATTGATAACTGATCTCCTAGTAGGATATGAGAATGGAAATCCAGATTGTTGTGATTGAGTATGCTCATTCTGTAAGTTTGCTACTGTTGATGGCCATCATTTAGTTGCAAATTATTAGTTGAAGAAAAAGAATGGTGTAACGTCCTCGTCCATCAACCTCTGTCGGGTAACGCTATCCAAACAACCTTATCATTTTCAACTAGCTCTGATACCAATCTGTAACCTTCCCGGCCTTAAACTGACAGGCTAGACAACATTACCTCAGAAACTAACATGCTCGAGCACACACACACACACACACACACACATATATATGGATATATTTCTAATGCAATTTTAACTAGACATTAACATTATGTACATACACATATTCTTGTGGAATTGATAATAACACATATCAATATTTAACAGATGATTTACGTTCTTCTATCACACAACTTAATGCAGAAATAACAGTAAAAGAATACATGCAATAATCACAGACAAAAACATAGATGTAACAACATATATAAATACATAGCATGTAAATGAACAGAGAAATGGGTACTTATCTTTTAATCGAGGCCCACCAACTACATGTAGACCTTCCATGAACATCCCAGCCTTAGACCATGTTGCTCATCATGCTCAACAGTGGGTCACCCTCGAGCTGGGACTAAACTCCATCGGGCAAGGGATTTCTAGGCTTGGCAAGGAAAATAGGGAAATCACACAGAACAACAGGAAGGATTTTATCCCATGAGCCACTTACTCCCACAACCCATAGACCCTCATTCCCCACATGCCTATTCCACCCTAGGAGGGTACACCTTCACTATTACAAGTCCATCGGCTACTACAACTCCCTTTCCTTGGGATTTAGAAACAGGCTGGATCGGAAGTCTTAGAGTATTGTAGCTGGTATGGGACTCCCTCCAGGAGAACTCACTTCCCCAACAAAATATCTCACCCGAGGAGAGTTGCTCACAGGCCTGACAACCCCTCTCTTCAATTCAGCACTTAAGTCAAACAGACACGAGTGATGTCAACAAAAGAATTCGTCTAATGCACAAGTGATGGTAACAATTGAAAACAGGTAAGGACAAAGAATATGGCAGCAAGCCAAGATTAGCCAAGGAACTGTGTTGGCAGCAACAACCAATCGCTAAGACACCGCACGGGCTCAGAAAAATATAGGTGTGTCGTTATTTCCAAGAAATACACAGAACAACTCAAGTATAACTGCAGGTTTCTGGCTCTTCCTATCTCAGTGCGTGCTTTAGTGGGGAGTATGGCAGACTTCCAGGGTGGCTACCATCGTGAGAGTACATACCAAATCATGAAGGATGGTGAGAATCATGAGAATCATGAGATTCGTGAGAGTCATGAGGGAACCCCCAATGATCTGACTTTCCCACCTAAAACTGCATGCGCCCAAGTTGACACATGTCTCCCTGAATCTGCATGAGCTCCACTTAACACTCATCCCCTTTCCCCAGGAACTTAGGACAACATGGTTAATTCAAAACTTATCCTATAGGAAATAATAATTTAATATTATTCCTTTAGAGGTAATCCCTCTGGCTTAGCCCCTATTCATAGACACTTAGCCACTTCCATACCTAGTGGAGCTTAGTCCCCCATAACTCTTTTTTCATGGAGGGTCTACATGCAATGATGTAATTTTTATTAATGATGTGTGTATTTACATATAAAAAAATCAAGCTCATTGGCCTTATCATCTGGGCTCTCTGGCCTAATAAACACATAAGTCTCTCAGCTTATAACCACTCAACTCACCATCTTATAAACATAATTGCAATTCAGTTGGGGATCAGCCTTGGGGCGTTACAATCCCCTCCCCTTATTTTTTCACTATCCTCAGTAAAAATTATTTACACAACAACAAGATTTCCAAAATCTTCAAAAATATGTGGGCACTCTTCCTGCATAGCATCTTCATGCTCCGATGTTGCATCCTCAGGACTGTACCAGGTCCAATGAAACTTTACAAGATTTATGTCTCGCTTCCAGAGTTTCTTTCCCTTCCAGTCTAGTATGCGCACAAGCTGCACTTGCAAAGTGCCTTCTTGTTCCACCTGAAACACATTCCAATAAATCACATGATTAACATCAGATATATACTTCTTGAGAAATGATACATGAAATACATTATGAACAATCATGGATGCAGGAAATGCAAGCATATAATCTACTGGTCCAATCCTTTCTAGGATTTCAAACGGTCCACAAAATCTGGTTTCCATCTTGGAACAACTTCCCAGCTTTAGGGGAACTTTTGTTGGATTTCACCTTCAGGAAAACATGATCACCCACTTTAAACTCTCTGTGGTTTCTTCCTTTGTCTGCATAAATTTTTTGTCTGTCTTGGGAAGCATTCAAATTATGTTTAATGTTCATCATTTTCTCTTCCATTTCCTTGAGAAACTCTGGCCCAACCACTGCCCTATCAACTGGGATGTCCCATCGTATTGGGGTGTTGCACTTTCTTTCTATTGGCATAGGGGCAGACCCAGGGTTTAATTCTCAAGAGCACACCAAAAAAACCCTAACTACCGACCCTTTCGGCAACACCTTTGAAGCAGATGAAGTCTCACCCGAGGTAGAGGCAGGGGTGGTTGTAGAAATCAGATGTCTGCAACCTTAGCTGGGACACAGATCTGTGATTACAACACCTTAACAGAGCACTTAGCAGTTACAGTTCATCAATATTTAACCAGTATCTACTTCGCAGTAAAAACCCTAATCACATAGCATCACAGTATTCACATAGATCCGATATATTCAATCACTAAGCACATCAACATGGATTAGATATAGCATTCATTCACATTATTCAACACTAAGCTATAATATTAGATTCTTCTAAGAATATATCAATGCACTAATCATTTAATCACATAAACAAGAGAACAACCTTAATGCACAAAGCAAACACAACACATGATATACATGGTTCACCCCCAGCCTGGGGCTATGTCCACCAACTCTTCTTCTTCTTTATTATCTTTTGTCAATCGTCGACATGCACAGAGCCACAGGATCCTACTCCACATAGGACAGCAGATCTATGCACACCTCGCTAGATCCTCCTTCCTCGATCTAGGTTATATCACAAAGCTTCTACTCAATCTCTTACAATCACTTGCACTTAGCTCTACAAGTCTCACACGGTATGCATGAAGCATCTACAATCCACACTTGCACTTTTCACTTAGCACTTAGCACTTAGAAAGGTACCAAAAATACCTTCTTCTTTCTTACCTCGCCTAGAATTCTATTTATACATTGCAAAAAGGACATAAACATGGGTAAACCCATGGGCCAACATTCCCATACCCATTACATATCCCAAAACCCAAAAATACCTAAAAAGGGATCAAGATCCCACGATCTCTGCTTCGACTTGTGCTACACCTTCGACAGCCTATCGAAGTCCCAAAAGTAGGTCAAACATGACCAAGGATCCTCAAAACTTGGTCAACGGCCAACACGCCCCCAACACTCACCTGTGACTCGTCCCGAGTCACTATGATCTTGGTAGCTCTGTTGCAAAAGCCTCGATCTTGGCTCAAGCTTCTTCGAATTGTTGCTGCGCCAAGGCCTCCTGCTCAGAGAACTCTTGGATAACTGATTCGTTGATAGGTCCCTCCAGGCATTGTTCAACTGTAGTGACGACTTGCTCCAGTTCTGCTCCTCGACCTTCGATCTCTACAAACAATTGTCAAGCCTCGTCCTGTATTGGTTGGAGCCTCTGAGTCACTTCCATGAATTTTATCTGAATGGTATGGACCTACTGTTGAGCAGTATGCTTTTCTTGGGATCTCTTCATCCTCTCGACTGCTAACATGGGCTTCAACTGTGCCTGTATTGTTTTTGCTTGCTGCTTTGCCTCTTGAAGTTGTGACTCTAGTGCCTTCAATTCAGGGTCCTCATTGAGTCCCTCATAATTCTAGGAACTACGATCACTTAGTTGTTTACATTCCATGGTGAGGGCCTTGATTCTCTCAACTGCGCTTTGAGCAGTTGCTTCTCTCTGATCTTGTACATCCTGCGGAGTGATGGGCACTATTCATAGCTCCAGATTTGAGATTCTCTATTGAAGCTATTGGATATCTTCTGCAAGCTGCGCTACTTGATGCTCTACTGGTTCTTCCACTTTATGCTGTAAGCCTGTCACAGAGTGAAGTGCTATGCTTACTGCTTCTTTGAATCCAAGCTTTTCTGCAAGAAAATTCTCTTTCTCTTGCTGAATTTGTGCTTTCTCCTCTTCAAACTTCATTTGGAGAGCAACCTTCTCCTGCTGCGCAACTCAACGTTTCTCTATGACTACTTTTTGTACTTTCTTTAGGGCCTCTGTGGCATGTTCTGTGTCTTTCTATGCACGATGAAGGTGAGATTCAGTCACATCAGGTAGTCTGCATAGTTGGATAGGCTCATCTCCCAACTCTGGTGCTTCTGAGGGCGGGGGCGCAGTGGATACTGCGTGGCTGCATTGAAGGGCCTGTTGTACCCCTCTGAGTTCAACCTTGATTCTATCGTACATCTCTTCTTGCTTGGATTCATGTTTCTGCAAGATGTCCTACGAGGCATCTACTACAGTGGTGATGATGAAGTCGAAGTCATCGACCGTGAGCATGGTTCACATCATGGTTTTTCTCTCTCTTGACTTCTTCCGTGAGGTAGATTTCATGTGGGAAACCTTTATTTTCTTCGAGGTATTAGCCTCATCAACTGGATCCCTAGGTGGTGTTACTTTGCCTTGATTTTGTTGATATTATTTTCCATTGGTCTCTTCTCTATCTACTTCGTCATCACCTCCTCATCCAGGTGATACTGTAGCAGTTTCATCTGATGTGTCGCTCAGGTTTTGTACTTCTTCGGTGTTCTTCCTTCTGCTGGTTCCAGGTGTGTCGTGTTCTTTGTGAGTGGCCTCCGAGCTTCCAATTAGTTCAGGATCAAACATTTCTGCAGGGTCAGCAGGGATAAGGAGCTCTGCAGACCATTCCTTGGTTATCTCCTTGATGCCTTCCTCTGTGAGCTTATAGTATGCCTGAATCTCTTCTTTATGATCTTCTATTCGCGCAGTGATATAAATGAAGTGTCGATCTATGCGGAACTTCATGAGAGGTCTGAATCAGTGTAGGGTGTTTGGCATCATGTGAGAGACAACTTTGATGGCCCTATTCAACTGCATGTAGTATGTATGGAATACTGCATTTGATTTCCACTGTTTTCCCATATCACTCGAGTACCAGAGTGTGGTGAACTTCACAACGAGTGGTTCGAATGACTCAATGTCTGGGAAGGTCTCACCTTCCATCATCTCCCAAGCAATAAACGCTATGAGGATCAGGAGCCAGGTAAAGTGGAACTCATAGCCTTGATCCTAAGCTTCATGACAATCCAGTTCTAGCTGGTTGACTAGGTACTTCACCCAGTTCATCTAGAGTCCTTCTACACATTTCCCAGTGAGGTCAACAACGAATCATGTGACTTGTGTAGGTTTGTTCTTTCTCACGAGCTTTCCTATGATCAACTATCAGGCCAGGCACATTGCGCCATTCTATATGGAAGATACCTTGTAGCCTCATGTCCCCTTTTCTACATCACCATATGTGTCGTTGATCCTCTGTGCTAGTGCGTGATCTGTAGCCTTCCCTAAGTATAATTCCTATGGATCGGGTCCCTGCATGCTCAATCCCGTGATCCTATGGATCAACATCATATCGACTGTGATGCATCTATCTAGCCATAGATATCCTCCATGGTAACATGAAAGAAGGAGATTAACACACGCGTTAACCTCATAGTGCCTTCCAAAGTGCAGAATCTTCATCACATTTAAGAGGGTGGACTACGCGAGGTTCATATTCCACAGTTGGGGGATTATTTTCGAGTTCTTCCCCTTCGTCATGGTCAAATGCTTGTAAGGAGATATCATGTTGTAGTTCTTGCAGTGCCCTAGGTTGAAGTCGTTGAAATTCAACATTGTGATCTTATCCTGTTGCGTTCTTACTACACGTATCCCCTTTGGGAGGTACACAGTAACCATGGTGTAATCAAAGTCTCTTGGGACATTGTCACGACTCACCACACCAGCCAAAGGCAGGATGTAGTCAGGAAGGATAGTTGGGATTAACTTCATGTTCACCAAGTCATCTTGATGCTTGGTTCTTTTCTCTGCTATAGGTCGGGATGGTCCAGATCCGTGAGCAGTCGATGGAGAGGCTTGCACTCCTCTCATCAATGAGGCTTGAACTCCGACGAACATCACCTTCTCAGCCATAAGGTCGATTAGAACTTCTTCGACGATTTTCTCTATGACGTTGAGCTCGTCCGACATGCACGCTTATATCAGATAACTTAGGCGGATGAATGAGTGCTCAAATCAATAGAACAGGTGTCGATCTCAATAAACACAACGTGGTAGTAATGGGTTGGCTTGGATACAATTCATAAAAGTGTTCTTGGTGCAACAGTCGACGGAATAAGTAGATACGATGTAACAGATCTATCCAACGGATGGGAGGCCTTCATCAATGCGGTTTTGTTCATTGCGGCATGGTCCCAATGGTCTGATGGTGAGCTTTCAAGCCATAACTATTGTTCTAACCATTTGGGGCATCGGGCTAATGGTTATAATGCTTTCAACGGCTATATTTCTTCATCATGGCGAAGTGCCATGTTGCATTGTTCTGATATCCCGATGAAGTTCCAGTTTTTCAAACCTTCCTTCTGCGATGTCCCTTCTAGAACCTTCTACAACTTTTCTATCCTTTCTCTCTTCTTACTGAGCTTTCTAGACTTATTCCTTGTAATCTTTATCTCGGTATTCCTCTTTCCATTCTGATTCTTATCTCCTTTTAGCATAGTAACTTCATGATGTTGATGGTATTTCGTACGGTTCAAGGCCAATACTTCTTTTCTGTCTAGAGTAGGTGCTCTACTCTTCTGTGAGTCTTCTTGAGTTCTTTCAACTTCGATATCCAAGTTTCTGGTTCTGAACAACTTTGATCTGTTCTCATGTTCTTCAATCAAGCACACTATCCTCGTAGTCATGAAATCTTTTAATTCTTGCTTATTTTGTTCTAGGACTTCCTCTTCTTATCTTCTGGCTTGATTTTTCTCAATCCAAGTTTTTCCTAGTAATATAGAAAATGGGGCGATGTTCTCAATAAATTTAACAACCTCAAAATCTTCTTCTGTCGAAGTTCCATGAGCATTCATAGATATCTGAGTGAGTCTTCCACATAGGGTTATCATCTTCCCTATGAATAATCCTATTCCTCCTAATGAAGGAATCATAGGAGGCTTTCCTAAAATTTCCCAAGTTCTTTCTGTCATGATATTCACCTATGTTTCTTCATCCAGAACACAGTCAATGTCGAAGTCTCCTATTATTTTTTCTATGCATTATTTTTCTTTGAAGCTCTCTGATAAGTTGATATTTCTATGATCATTCAGGGTTTCTTTCATTTGTAGAAATACATTCTCTGATTCTTTTGGGGGTTCTTCCATGGTATCAGTTGCTTGATTTTTCTCAGGGTTTTCTTGTCTCATATTCATTCTTTCAACCTTAGCAATCATTCTAGGGAAATCCAAAACTTCATGGTCCATAGCGTTACAACAAAGTAAAGTAGGAGCTCTACCAGGGAATTCCTTAGCAAGATATCCTCGTCTTCTACAACTATAGAAAAGAGTTAATCCTCTCTTTCTCTTGAACGATCCCCAACCTTTCATGTACTGCGCATTAAGTTCATAGTAGTTAACCTACAAAAAATTATTTCTAGGGTCCTGCATCCATTTGTTAGTCCAAACATTCTTTCTATGCATAGGAATAACATATCTTTCATCATTTCTATCAGATCTACTCATATAAAATCTTATTTCATCTAGCTATGCCCTAATTTTTAAGCTAGGACAAACTTTATCAAACATACCTAGATCCATACATTTGAAACAAAAATTTCCACTTATCTTACCTTTAACAAAGCACAAAGATTTAAGAACTTACCTCTTTTCTTAAGATTTGAGTTTTCTTCTTAGCATAGAGCTTCACAAGTCAAATAGACTACTGCGCATTAAAGCAACAGATCTACACATAGAGCTTTATTTTCTTTAGTTCCTAACAATCACTTTTTCAGGTCCTGGAAACGAAACCATTTGTTGGCACAGGGGAAAACCCAGGGTTCAACGCTCAAGAGAGCACCAACAAAACCCTAACTACTGACCCTTTCGGCAACACCTATGAAGCAGATGAAGTCTCACTCGAGGTAGAGGCAGGGGTGGTTGTAGGAATCATATGTCTGCAACCTTAACTGGGACACATATCTGTGATTACAACACCTTAACAGAGAACTTATCAGTTATAGTTCATCAATATTTAACCAGTATATACTCCGCAGTAAAAATCCTAATCACAAAGCATCAAAATATTCACACAGATCCGATATATTCAAGCACTAAGCACATCAACATGGATTAGATCTAGCATTCATTCACATTATTCAAGACTAAGCTATCATATTAGATTCTTCTAAGAATATATCAGTGCACTAAGCATTTATTCACATAAATAAGAGAACAACCATAAAGCACAAAGAAACCACAACATAGGATATACATGGTTCACTCCCAGCCTGGGGTTACGTCCACCAACTCTTCTTCTTATTTATTATCTTTTGTCAATCTTCTACATGCACAGAGCTGTAGGATCCTACTCCGCATAGGATAGGAGATCTGCGCGCACCTCGCCAGTGTTACCCATGATTTTGGTCGTCATGATGATGTATTGATGATGGTGTACTCAGGCTCTTCATTAGAACTTTCTCCTGAGAAAAGTTACCTTCATCTCTTCCCAGAAAAATCTTTTTTGAAGCAAGTTCGCAGGCTGCTAGTATATTTGGCTGCGAGAATGACCCATTCTCGTAGGCTTCCTTAAGCCAGGGTGCGAACTTCTCACACTGTGTTGAACTGCTAGGGTGCGAACTCTTCCTAAAGCTAGAAAAAAGATGAATTCTCGAAGCTTCTAGAAGGGAATCTTCTAGAAGAATGGGTTGGCATTCGAATGGTTATCCTAGTACTGGATTCCCTGATATTTTGGAATCATTCTTATCCAAGTAACTAATTCATTCTCTCCTATATATTGAGTGAATTCTCATGGAAAAGGTTAAGCAAGATTCATTGGAGAATTGGTGAAATAATTGTTTGAAGGACTGAAGCTACAGTAGCTTGGAGACTCCAACAAGTTTATCCAAAGGAGTTGATCTTCTTCATGCAAGTGAGCAAGTGTGTGTGTCGGAGCCAAGGGCCATCGAAAGGAAGTTTGCAACATCAAGGCTCAGGTTGTAATCTTTACTTTCCATTAATATGATACAATAGCATGTCTCTTTCCCATAAAGCAATTTCCCCTTTATTGTATAATTCCTTGATCATATACATAGATTAACTGTTGAATAGATTGTGCTTTCTTCACTTTGGTTGGTTTGTGTTGTCTTGGTATTGGTTGCACGAGAGCACTGGAGCGAAGTGGGAGAAACAAAGACCATAGGAAGCGATAATAAGGTATGTTATTTGTTCTTGCCTCCTATTTAATTCAATGGTTAGAATCTAGGGAAAGAGTCATGTTCTGTCTTGCTTTGTTCTAGATCCAGGTGGATCTAGGGAGATCTGTTAGTGTCCGCACCTACGGATTTATCCAATAACAAAATTGGTGACTCAACTGGGGAACAATCCCATTTTCTTTGTGGATTTTGATATTTTTCTGTGGCCATTTTCTCTTGTTTCACTTTTCTCCTTTCCTGTCAATCTATGAGTCTTCAGGATATCTTGATAGACCCTCTGGGTCCAGAGGTCTTTTCAATTTTTGCTTCATTTTCCAAAATTTTGATTATGTTCAAACATTCTCGCACTATACTTCATTGTAGCTTGCGAGAATAGGTAGAGTTCGCACTCTGCCTTTAGGTTTCAATGCGAGGTTCTCGCACCCTGCTCAAGGGTCACCTGCGAGAATCAGTGATTCTCGCACTGTGTAATATTGCCTACCTGCGAACTCAATTTTTCAAAACTTTGGATTTGAGTTTTGGCATTTTTAACTGCCCAGATCAGTTTGATTGCCTCATAACAGTTTCTTGGACCATTGATTGATATCTTTCTTGTCTTTGTTTGCATGCTTGAACAGTCTTAGGATTTCAAGGCTTTTTTTGTCTTTTTTGTCTTGACTTTCGTTTCTTGAATTTTCTTGGAAAAATCATTCTCTATGTTTTCAGAATCTAAGTGTGCTTGATTAGTTAAGATCCAGTGATTGGTTGAAATTTAAGTTTTCTTGGTTTTTATCATTTGCTTATGGTTTAAAAGATCATTTTCTTTTGCATTTGAAAAGACTAAATTGGTTTGCTCTTTATTTTTGTTTTCATTGAAAGAGTGGATTGGGTTCTTATCATTGCTTGTTCATTGATTTTTGATTTTCTATACTCTCATTGGCATCATGAGGGTCCTTTTTGAAAAGTGAACAAAGTTTTTTTTTTCTTTCAAAAAATAGTTTTTGTCTTTAAAAAACATTGAAATTCAAATTGTTGAAGTTGTTGAAAAACAAGAATAGAGTATTGTTCTTTGATGTGTGATTTGATGCATTTGCATTTTAAAGGAAATTTTGCATTGTCATTCAAGGTTGATTTGGAAAATTTTCTCTTTCTCTCCCATACATAGGATTCATCGAACGAAAAGTTGTCTTTTTCATTATCATCCATGCATTATTGGGTCAGAGTCATACAACATAAGTTTCATTTCTGTTACCTTTGAGTAAACAACAACTCTTAATAACACTGCGTAATCATAAAATTTATCTAGTAACTCTTTTCTAAGGCTCTTTACACCAACATTTAGCTAGGCTAGTGCTTTGGAGTAGGAAGAGAGATACACTCTCCAAAATCTCAAAACACACAAGAGCATCTTGTGTTAGGGAGTGTTAAATTCCATTTGCAACATCTTGTCCTGGGAAGCCCTTCTCACACAAGGGTCAAACACTAGGTCACATTGATATTGGCAGAGTTACTCACCCACCTTTGTTGATATCAGTGTAGAGATTGCACGTATTACGAGGATCACTCGGAGGTATACCCATAATGATGAGTGGAAGCCTTTTGAGTTGATTTCGGGCTAGATACCCTACCCTTGCGTGTGGATCGGACTGTCGACTGTTCCCCCAGCATTTATTGTTGTTGTTGGTGACCTTAGTGGCCTATCTCTCTAGGTTCTTACCCAAGGTGACTGTGGAGGGGAAAGTCTTCATGGTACCTGGAATTGACGTTGATCAAACTCACTCGGGCTCCTTGGAGGGTATACCCACGATTATGTGTGGGAGCTTGCACCAGGGTGTAATTCCGTTAAGCAGGTCGTCAGTGTAACTTTTCCACCCTAGCCCCGCCCCTTCTCATCTCGTTGTTGTGACGTTGGATTTCATCACCAACTAGTGGCTTCGAAATTAGAAGATCTTGTTTGCTTGGTGTTGCTTTCTAGATTTTGTTTACTAGTGTGTGTTGTTTGTTTCTCGAAGTTGACCAAAGGATTTTCTTCGTGAAGTTTGTTACTCATTTACAATAGATCCCCCATGTTGTTCACATAGAATGCAGGGTTTATCTCCAAAGCATCTGGACAATTCTCAACCCTTGCCTACAAGTACACCTGAGGGCTCTCCTTGGCAAAGTGAAGCCACAGTCGTCACCACACCACAAGTGGAACGAACTAACTCTCTAGAACGTTTTCGAATTACAAACACTCGAGAGGACTTTCGACTTCACCCTGATTTCGAGAGACGTTTTATGCGAGCAGACTCTTCTGGAGACTTAATTATTGTGTATTCTGGATCTTCGACTGGACCCTTTCCTGGTATAGAAGGCCAAGATCCTTTTTGGTCTACAGGTGTTTTCCGACGAGACCTTTTTGGTCCAGGTTCACCCGTGATTTCTGAAATTAATCCTCCTGTGATTTCCGAGATCTCTAATCTTGAGACAGTACCGTTGACTACCGCTTATCACTTTACTGTCCCTACCGAAATGGCCCATCTTGCAACTACTACGAGTGTTTCAACCAGGTTACCTGCGGTTAGTCTTGCTCCCATCCACACACCGTGCACGCCCAACATCAATCTGAAACTACCACCTGGATATCGTGCGTTGAATGCTTCCATTGCTACTCCTGCGCAAACGCCATCCGACTCTCCTAGTGGTCCTTCTTCTTCTGGGCACTTTCTTCCCAGTTTTGTTCCAACACTCCCTCAATTTCCTTTTGGAGGAACTTCTTCATCTTCTACTGGCAATCCTAATCCTAGTGGTGCTATTCCATCATTCACTCCAGCTTATCAATTTCCGGTTGGTGGCCAGTCTCACCAAGGTGGTATTACACAACTCCCTCTCGGTGGGAAAATTCCTTTTGGAACACAACCCTCAATTGGAACATCACCTTCGATGGGAGGACCAACTCCACCTTATGGGAAAAACATACCTCCATCCTTGGCTCAATATTGGAATCAGTTGATACAAAATCCTCCTCAATCGACTGGGGGGCAGCAGTTTTCGATTACGTCCATAACACCCCCTAGCATGGGCCAACCATATCCTGGTTCGTTCAATCCCATTTGGGGGGAAAATGCTCAATCTCAAGCCCCTGTTCCAGGGTACACTTCTATGAGCTATTATCCTCTCCAACCACCACCGAATATGCCTGGGTCTTCACATTATATGAAGACTGCTTATGGTTCTACTGGTTTGCCAACAGGGCTTCCTCCCCAAAGCCACCAGTACCCACAAGTGAATCGATAGTTACCCTTTCTCGCTACTTTGGATTTGCTGGATTTGTCAAGGATTTTAAATGATCCTATTTGTCACTCTCCCCAGTGGCCTGTTATCCCAGCCAAGCTTTCATCGGACATTCCTAAATTCGAC
This sequence comes from Picea mariana, assembly GCA_032191745.1. NCBI lineage: Eukaryota > Viridiplantae > Streptophyta > Pinopsida > Pinales > Pinaceae > Picea > Picea mariana. Next base: position 14,085 of record JASDQU010817044.1, on the reverse strand, counting down.
GACAAAGTGGGAGAGGACCCAAACAATCACGTTATGACTTTTCACCTATGGTGTTCATCTAACTCATTGATGGATGACTCTATTCGTTTACGTCTTTTTCAACGAACCCTTACCAGTTCTTCTACGAAGTGGTATATTGAATTACCACGAGGTTTCTTCTCTGATTTCAACACCCTAGCTATGGCTTTCCTTACGCATTACCAGTTATCGATCCGTTATGATACCGGGACTGAGATTTTGACTTCCTTCAAACAGACTAAAGGCACTCATATATCGAATCATATCCATGAGTGGTGAAGGAGACGACGTCTCATTAAACTTGAACTCCCCGATCAGTTATTGGCAGAATGGTTTACAAAATCATTTGTGAACGAAATTGGTAAGGACATTTCCATGGGTGGCATTGTCACGGAAGAGCAGGCTATAAGTCGTGCTCAATATCTTGATCTCGTTTATTTGCAAAAGAGAACCCTTTACGATTTATTACCTGATTTACCTCGTCCTAATACTTCCAACACTTCAACTGCTTTAGCAGCCTCGCATGTAGCTGGTGGTGTGATTGGTACTGCCCAAACCCAATCACATTCCGTTTCAAGCACAACCCCCAAATCTGCTTCTTCTAATGTTCAAAATGCTCCGTCTCCTGCCACTCCCACCGGTAAGACTTCTGAGGTAAATGTCATCCAATCTACCCCAGCCGGTAAAAACAAATCTAAAAAGGGGAGAGGCAAGAATAAGAAGAGCAAAAATAATTCTCAAGCAGAGCAAACCAAAACTCCACCTGCTGATGAATGGGATAAGCGCAAACCCCGATACCCTTGCCTTATCTGTGGTGATGATCACTACACGAAGGATTGTCCATGACGTGCCGAGGTCACTAAGTTCCTTCAAGGAGCTCCAAAACCACCTACACTGGCAGTTTTGTCCCAACCCTTCCCGTCTCAACAACAGGCTCAGTTGGTCATTCACGACCAACCCTCCTCGTCTACAACATCATATGTTTTTATGTGTACTGGTGATTCTAAGCAGAACAATGTTGCACTCACTACTGGAGCTAAATATTATTCTCGATCTAAGGAGAAGGTTGGTGATTTACCCCCTTCATTGGTCCAACCCTCTCCCGCGACTCCACCTACTAATGGTCCTCTTCATCTCGAACGACCGAGCCTCGATACAGTTCTACAACCACCCCAAAAGGTGTCATTCAGAAATCGGCTTTCAATCCTCATGCTCGTGTGGCCCCGAACTACAACATTGTTGAAGATCTGGCCTAGGAACCTTCAGTGATGTCAGCCCTTGAAGTCCTTCAGTCTTGTCCTGCACAACAGAAGGCACTGTTGAAAGCTATAGGTGGAATTGACCCGACAGATATGAATTTGATAGTCTTTGACTTGGAAGATCACATTCCAAGGTTACCCCCTCAACTCGCGTTTCAAATACAAGTGGTTGTCTCCGACAAAAACATTTGTCGAACTGTTATTGACAAGGGTGCCTTGACTTGTGTTATGTCTCTTGCTTATTGGAAAGCCATTGGCTCTCCTCCTTTGAACGAATCCCAAAACACTCTTAAATCCTTCAACGACTCCAGTTTTAAGCCCTACGGTTTTCTTCCTTCGTTTCCCATCACGTTAGAAGGTAAGACGGTCCAAGTCGAAGTGGAAGTCTTTGATGCTCCCCTTGATTATAATCTTCTGCTTGGCCGCAGCTAGATCGATTCCATGCATGCAATTGTGTTGACACTTTTCCATGTAGTACGTTTCCCTCATCAAGGAAATGTTGTTACGGTCGACCAAATTGCCTTCTTCAATTCTGATAATCGTACTCGAAATGTACCGTTTATTGCTAAAACCCCACTAGGTTATGAGAATATCGGTGTAGGCCTTTTAAAGGACTCCTCGTTAATGGGTACTTTTCCCATTCCACCACCTGATGTTCCACACTCGTTAGTTGCTTCTATCAACATGATCTCCATCGTGCCTCACGAACTTCCTACGTCACAGGACCCTTGGATTGTCCCTGACCCTAGAGATCATCTTCGTTTCGACGACGTAATGTCGTTAAGTCCGGTTGAATCTACCTATCAGGCCATTCAATCGGCAACACCTTCTACCCCCCCCTCTTGATGAGTTGTCTCCCGATCCTTTTCGTGTTATTTTTCCCACTGATGAGATGATCATGTCTGTCATGGAGGAAATCCCTTGGGATGATGGGAATCATCGTTCCATACTTTTTCTGGAGCAACATACTCTTGAGAACTACCAATGGATTTTGACTTCGTCGACCATTGTTGTCATCTCGACGGTTCCTGCGACTACGCACGATGTGTTTGCTGAAGGGAATTTAAGCAATATCTCACCCATGATTCCCATTGACATATCCATTAAACCTGGGATTGTTGAAAATGTCCATATTGGAGCTTCGTGTTCCCCTGACGAAATAGTCATTTATACGTCTCTATTCAAAGAATTTAGTGACATCTTCACCTGGAGCTATGAAGAGATGCCAGGTATCGACCCTGAAATTGTTGTACATGAGATAAAGACATACCCTAGAGCTAAACCTGTCCAGCAACGCCTTTGTCCAGTTCACCCACGTAAAGCGGCTGCTATAAAGCTCGAAGTCGAGAAACTTTTGAAAGCTGGCTTTATTTATCCGGTGGCTCTTACAGACTGGGTTTCCAATCCTGTCTCGATTGACAAAAAAAAGGAGGCACCATTCGTGTATGTGTTGATTATAGGTATATCAACAAAGCTTGTCCCAAAGACAACTTTCCTACCCATTTCATCGATCAGATTGTCGATGACTGCGCCAGAAGTGAAATCTTCTCTCTCATGGATGGTTTCTCCGGCTATAATCAAATTAACATTGCTCCTGAGGATCAACATAAGACTGCTTTTATTTGTCCTTGGGGTACTTTTGCCTATCGGAAACTTCCTTTCAGTCTCAAGAACGTTGGCGCAACGTTTCAACGTGCTATGTTTTATGATTTTCATGATATCAAGCACATCATTCAACCCTATTTGGATGATTTGCCTGCTCATTCTATGTGCAGAGTCGATCACCCTACCCACCTCCAAGCCATTTTCGTTCGCTGTCGGTTCTATCGTATACGTTTAAATCCTCATAAGTGTGTTTTTTTGCGTAGAATCCGATCGTCTTCTAGATTTTATCGTTTCATGTCAAGGGATCCGGGTGGATCCTATTAAGGTTGAGGCGATCCTTAATCTCCCTCCTCCTTCTACACTTCGCCAATTGCAAAGTTTGCAGGGGAAAGCAAACTTTTTTCAACGTTTTATCCCAAATTACGCCGAGATCACTCGTGGTTTTACGCGTCTACTAAAGAAAGATTCAGAGTTCGTCTGGGATACCATTGCCAACAATGCTTTTGAAGCTTTGAAGTTGTCCCTAACGCGAGCTTTGCTTCTCTTTCCTCCCGATTATAGTCGTGATTATTTCCTTTATCTTGTTGCCTCGTAGTACACTATTGGCATGGTTCTCGTCCAAGAGGATGATGCCCATGATGAACATGTTATTTACTACTTGAGTCGAACTCTCACGTCGACTGAAATCAAGTATCAACATGTCGAAAAACTAGCCTTGGCTACCGTACAAGCCGTCCAACGCTTCCGGCACTATATCCTCTCACGTAAGACTATGGTGATTTCTCATTGCAACCCTATGCAACATATTTTGACACGTCAATTGCTTGGGGGCAAGTACTCCAAATGGATTGTGATACTCCAGGAGTTTGACTTGGAATTCGAATGCGCCAAGTCTAAGAAGTCATTAGTTTTTGTTGAGTTGATATGCGACTTTCCCCATTCTACAACGGAAAATGTAGCAGCAGATTCATTACCTGATGAATCTCTTTTCCTTATTAGCACTATTGATATGTGGTATGGGGATATCATTATATATCTCCAAACCCAGACTTTCTGACCATCTTGGTTTAGTACTGAACGCCGTCGCATATGCTATCAAGCTCGTCAATACATTATCCTTGGGGATACTCTTTATCGTCGGGGGATTGACTCTGTTTTTCGACGTTGTCTAACATTCGATGAAGCTGAGAAAGCTCTGAATGACTACCATTCCAGAGCATGTGGTGGTCATATGTATGGGTATGCTACTGCCCAAAAGATCTTACGTGCAGGGTATTTTTGGTCTTCTTTGTTTAACGACTGCATCACCACCGTTCAGAAATGCCATGCCTGCCAGACCTATAATCAGAAAATTCGGTCACATCCTGCTCCTCTTCATCCTGTGGTCTCAGTTGGTCCCTTTGTGAAATGGGGCATCGATTTCATGACATGTCACCCTCACTCGGCCGGGGGGCATGGTTACATTATTGTAGCCATTGATTACTTTACGAAATGGGCTGAGGCGATGCCAACATTTGACAACACTGAAAAGACCGCAGCATTGTTTCTTTTTAATCATGTCATAGCTCATTTTGGTGTTCCCCAAGCTATCGTAACCGATCAAGGTAGCCACTTTAGGAATTTTATGATGTCTGAACTTACGGAAAAGTTGGGTCTTCATCATTATAACTCAACACCCTATTATCCACAAGCCAACGGCCAGGTCGAAGCAATCAACAAAGTTCTCATAACTATGCTTCGACGGATGATAGGGATTCATAAAACAAGTTGGCACACAATGTTGTTTTTGGCATTGTGGGCGTACCGAACATCCGTCAAGTCTGTTATCACTCCAGGAAACTCTCCTAGGCTGTAAGTCAGAGATGCCTGGTAACTAACTCTTTTTGAAGCAATTTTCTTAATAATTGAAATGGGTTGTGGATCAAGGTGAATAACTAGAGGCTGGACTGTGTTTTCAAGACTGTCTAGAGATACAAAATCTCACAAGGCTTTCTAGCACCGTGGTCAGATAAAGTTTGATTAAATGGGGGAAAG